>JAMKYM010000607.1:0-129704 GCA_026541065.1 Canavalia ensiformis
TAAGTGCTCTAAACTGCATCTCCACGAGACGACGAACTCGCTAGAAATTTAAAAATAGAATTTAATTGTATGTGGAGCCATACAGAATTTTATTTTAAGGGAAAACATTTGGAAAAACCCGAACGAGGATGAAATTCTAGGTTCGGAGTCGGTTACAAATAAGGAAGGTGTTAGGCACCCTATTTGTTCGTTAGAAGAACGGTACCTTTAAACCGGTGTGTGATTTTCTTTGCAATTTGTTTGATCCCTTAAATATAATAAAAATAAATAGGTTTGTATGAAAATAGCCTGACGGGACTTGATCTGCTCCTACGTATTCCCGGTGCAATGGGAAATTCAAGGCTACGTAGTTGTTGTTTGGAAAAGTTTTTTAAGAATTTTGAGCTATTTGGTTTTCAAATATGCTTTGAGTTCCACATATGCCTGAAGTCTAAGACAAACGAGGTTTACTTAGACTCATATGACTCTCTAAATGTCAAACGGCAGGGTATGCTACTAGTTCGCACTTAGAGTTCATTGCGTGAGAACCAAGGTTTTGGAGAACTTTTAGAAGAGCTTTGAGCGATTTTGTTTTTTAGATATGCTCTCGGTTCCACATGTGTATAGAGTCTAAGGCAAACGGGGTTGCACTTAGGCTCATATGACTCTCCCCAGATGTCAAACACTAGGGTATGCTGCCAGTTCGCACCTAGAGTTCATTGCGTGAGAACCAAAGGTTTTGGAAGAAGTTTTAGAAGAGTTTTGGTGGATTTTAGCCTTTAAACATCCTCGGTTCCACATATGCACGAGTCTAAGACAAACGAAGGTTGCACTTAGACTCATATGACTCTCTAAATGTCAAACGGTAGGGTATGCTACAAGTTTGCACTTAGAGCTCATTGCGTGAGAACCAAGGTTTTTGAAGAAGTTTTTAGAAGAGTTTTGGATAATTTTAGTTTTCAAAAGTCTTCTCGGTTCAATATGCACGAGTCTAAGACAAACGAGTTGCACTTAGACTCATATGACTCTCTAAATGTCAAACGATGGGGTATGCTGGTTGCACTTAGAGCTCATTGCGTGAGAACCAAGGTTTTTGTAGAAGTTTTAGAAGAGTTTTGGATAATTTTAGTTTTCAAAAGTCTTCTCAGAGTTCCATGCATAGAGTCTAAGACAACGAAGGTTGCACTTAGACTCATATGACTCTCTAAATGTCAAACAAGTAGGGTATGCTACCAGTTTGCACTTAGAGCTCATTGCGTGAGAACCAAGGTTTTTGAAGAAGTTTTAGAAGAGTTTAATATTGGATTCAGGGAGAATGGCCATCTGCAGGCCCTATTGGCTTTTAATACATGCTCTTTCAAGGTCTTGCGAGTTGATTTGAAGCGTAAAGTTGAAAGACTTACTTGCAGATAGGCTATTCTAATTCATGATTAGTTTATTATCTTTAAAATAAGGTTAAGTTTTATGCAATTTACATGTAACCAAGCGGGACTAGATTCTCGGTTGAAGACTATAGGCAGAACCATGGCAAGGACCAATATTGCATTGAGTTATTGAAAGAGTTATATTCGTATGGATGGATGAACCATGATCTGTCTTTGAATCCTATCAAGCAATTGAGGTCAGCCTAGGACAGATCCTTAGGCCTCACTATAAGCGGTCCTTTGATTTTAGTTAACAATAATTGGATGCCTTAATAGACCAATGAAAGCCATTATTCACAATACCGAGTATCGAGTTGAACTAGAATTATGGTCAAAGACTTTGCAAACTTCCAAGTATCCTTTAGAAAATTATAAGTTAGAATGCATAGCTTCGCTTGACCCCATCAATCTTATACTAATCCAAACTCGTCACTTAATAACCTTTGTCATCCGGAAGGTTATGAACTAACAAGAACCTAACCTTCCCTGGAATTTTTAACGGTTGCTAGGCATAGTCCGAGGTTCAGCGAGAGGTCAAGCATCATAGTGTAAAAGTTTTCCCTAGCACTATCTTAATCTGTTGGACTTACCTACATCTGTTGGCTTTATCCCTAAACTTGGTCTCTAGAGCCGATCAAACGAGACTAACTATACTCTACTGACGGTGATTATAATGTTGTGATATTTAGACTTTAATCTGGATCAACAAAAACTGACCCTAGGCCTTCCCAAATATCGGTTGATCCTCCTCCGAGTACACTACTTTTATAAAAATCAAAGCTATACTCACCCGACTCTGACTGGGGTCATCTTCCTAATGGCTATGATAGGGCTATTTTTATCATAAATTGGCAACGATATCTTTGCTACCTTAATCGGGCGCATAGTGGTGTTCAGATCCTGTTTTGTCCCGAACTACAAGGCCCACCACCTTGGGGTTGAAGGTTCTTGAGCTTGCGAGTCACGCCGAGAATAACTCTATAATGGTACTTAGTGTGCATTTCTTAGTTACCATCCAGCATGTATTCATCGATTTGGTTTATAGAACTTCAACGCCTACCCTAATAACATTCCTAGTTTCCTGATTAACATCTATCAGCACCTTGGCCTTAGATATCAGAGAGTAATGGAATTGGAGAACTAACAATTGCTCATCTTTGATGTTAGGCTAGACTTCTGATATATTTTGCATGAAGTTTACTTTCAGTATTTGAATTCCTGAGTTAACCTTAGTAATCAGCCAGGGAACCAGAGTGATATCTGGTAGGGACTATAATTAGGCCCCTAGTGCAGTAAACTGCAGAAACCAAGGCTATGCCATATCTGTCTAATGCACCCAAGGCGAGCCCCAGACTGCTATTCTCGATCTTGAGCTATCTTCACAGATTTGTGCTTTTGCTAAATCATTACTCATTATCTATATATCAGGATAACTCTTAGACCAAGTCCGCTAATGTCTGGACTAGTTTGTTAATAATCGAACTATGGGAGGTCCTGAACTTACTTGAAAGCTAGGGGAACATGAGGTTTGACCTAGGATATCATGCTTGAAGTGGGTTTCAGGTTGTGGGGAAGAGTTTTCTTACACTTTCATCTATCAGGCAGATGATTTCAATAAGCAGGTAATGTGTCAGGAATGGCTATGCTAAGAGTGTAGATATTGCATACTGAGTTATGCATTATGCTAGTGCATATTCTTTGGTTAACTGAGCATCTTAACAACAGACTGGCCTATCCAGTGCAGATTCTTGAGCCAATCATTTATTTGGTTCATTTGGTTGTGTTATCCCTGGAGTTCTGAGATTCATTTTCCTAAAACCTTAGTTTCTCCTCGTCTATCAAGCCATTGATCCGATTCACATACCACTGCTCTTCACCTTTAAATCGGGTAGGACTAAATTGAACCAAAGAAATATGGGTGTCCTAGAGGTATGTCTTGATATAAATGCCAAAGCTTAATCATTGAAGACCTATACTGGGCAGTATAAGGTTTCTGATGGTATTCTATGATCTTTAGTCCTCCGAGTGTGCTGTTAATGATCCTATAATACTGCTTAAGCTCATATTTGTTTTGGTCTGCAGGGTTATCTTGTGGGGAATCTCAGATTGTGACTCTAAATTAATTAGGACCACTAGACCTAAAGGGAGTGCTTGTTGCAGCCACCTCACTTACCAAGAGTTCTCGTAATCAAGCGATATAATTGTATGCTAATCTTGGATTAAAAGAGCAAAGAATCTCTCTAAATTCAATAAACACTTTCTGTTTGTCGACTCACGGATTGTCATGCACCTCCTTTGGTCTTGAGCCAAAATCGGGTGATTTTGGCCTTGTCTAGACTTATGATTGTCTTGACTATTAATTTGGTAACTTTCTGGATTCCTACATAGGTAACTATCTTGAGTCAAGATCTAAGAACCCGACAGGAGCTCATCCTATATCTGTGCATTCATTCTAAGAACCAGGGTAGAGTTTGGGTTCATCATACCCACTAAACTAGCACCAGCTAAGCCTAAAATAAACAAAAGCCTCAGAATTGACACCTCTCGCATTGATCATTACTGAACATTACCTCTTAGGACAACCTTTTATAAAAATGTCGTAAACAAAACCCAAAGCCAAATCAGGAATTATCCTAAAGCTAGCCCTTGTTGGTATTGGTAGTGTGGTTTGGCACTTGTGGTGGTGCGACCTAATCTTTTGCACTCTTGCGCCACGATGCAATCGAGGTTTTAATCACGTGAAGGTTGACCCGAGACCCAGGTCTCCATCTCATCCCTCGACAACCTTGTTTTGGGACTTATCCCTACTGTTCCCACAACATTCTCGCATGATGAACTCCTAACATAATCCAAAAACTCCCATGTGTGTTCCTATAATCAGTTTTGGATACAATCCCAAGATCAAATAGGTATTCCCATTACCTAATGTTGTTTCCCTCCTTCAGTTTCTGTTTTAGTTATTATCGAGGATTATCTTTGGATCACAAGTCAACACCAAATGTTCTTGGTTCTATATTAGTCCCTAGGCAAGACAAAGAGGGTGATTTTGTAGAAGTTTATCACTGATCCTGTATTTTGCAGCAAAAGAACTTGACACCTTCAACCCCTTATTGCTAACTGAGCTAAGTTTCCATCTTAAGATTTCAGATTAACCGGAAGACCTATAACTTTCTTCTTACCGCACCGTGTAGACTGGACATAATTGGTTTATCAAGCTTTTAGTGCCTGCAGGAATTCTGCTTCCAGATGATACTAGTCTTGCATCTACATTCAACTACTGGTATTGGAAGGCACGCCCTATACACACCTAGACACCCTGATTTGGACTCCTCGAGGCCAGTCCTATAATGTTTACCCTGCTGTTATGCTAAACTTGTTCCTATATTACCATTTTATGAACCTAGTCCTTTGCTAACTGTCTATAGGACCTTACTGTCAGTTCTTGACTTTTTTAGCTTTGCTTCATGGTTTATTAGAATCTTTTTCAGTGCATACGATCAGTGTTAATGACTTTCCTAACAGGTCTCAATCTGATTTCCAACAAACATGCTACTGGCACATATCAAAACAATTTCAAATTTAAGCGACCACGTCGCAGGACGGAGGAATTACAATCATTACTTCCAAAACAAAATCATAGCGAGATTAGGGCCTCCTCTACTAGCCTCTCCCTTTTTGCTCATCTGAACTATGCCTCAGGTGCATCAGGTTTATTAACCCATTCAAATGCTTTGCAATCTATGGCGACAGTCACTGGTTCCCAACAGGTTAGCTATTCCTTTCACAGGATTTGTGGAACAAACAAGAGCTAAGCCTAAAATTTGACTAAGGCTGAGGGAAACATAAGCCTTTACTTTCTACGGTTTATCTTTAATCACTCAACAGGTGCTGTTCAACTATGAGCAATTCACAAGTTCGTTTCGTAATCAAACATTGAGATCAGATTTTCATCTATTTATCAAAAAAATTTCAACACGGTAAAATTACTTGATTACTCATATTAAATCCGAGCTAGTAACCGATGCGCTCCATTAGGATTCCGCATGTTCTAGGCAGAATTACCGAGCAAAGAAGATGATAGATGCAACAAACATAACAGGAAAATGGCGATAAGAATGAACCTTACCTTAACACAGAGAAAACTCAAAGCTAACGGAAGGAACTCTCGGTAGAAGGATTCCACAGACAAGCAAAGCTCTTCTTAGAATGAGCTGCAATTTCCAGAGTCCAGCGTTTTGCACAGAACTGCTTCCAATGCTAGGCTAATTCTTCCAATCTGAGATCGAGACCTCTGAATCAAAAAGCCTCTTCGATTCTCTTCTCGCTCTTGTTCCCCTCCTTCTCTCTTCTTCTCCTCTTTACTCTGTTTCTCCTTTTTCTCACTCTGTTTCTTCAGTTTTTCCTGCTCCAAACACCGTTCCCCCCAAATTCTTCCAAAAAACCTTTTATACCCCTCTTTAACTAGGGTAATACCTAAACTGCCCTTGGTTTCTCCCTAACCCAATAAAATACCCATCCTAACTAACATCTAACTACCCTAACTAATTCTTAACTAACCCTAGCCTATTAGGATGGGGACCAATCCTCATTCTACTTTCTTTTTCCCTTTTTTGTTTATTATGGTTATTATTATATTATTATTTTTTTATATTTTATTTTTATTATTATATTTTTTTTTGCATTTCTTACTACTAACCCTTTTCTATTTTCCTATTTTTATTTCTACCTTTTCTCTTATCTTTTCCATTCATTTAGCCTTTGTGATTTAATTAAAATTTCCCGGACGGAAATTGGTGTTCACAGTTTGCCCCTCTTTACTCGATTCTTACCAGGTAATACGGAGACACCCTTCGTATTATCCAGGTAAAAAGTGAGTAAAGACGTGAACCAATTTCGTCCGGAAGTTGCAAAGCGTATTGGTACTTTATTGTGTGTCCTGAAAATTCGCACCTGCAGAGCCTCAGGTGATATGCTTGAAATGCAGAAATGTAAACATGCAGAGCCTCGCGTGATAGGCATGCATAGCCTCGTGTGATAGGCTGAAAATGCAGAAAAATAAACATGCAGAGCCTTGTGTGATAGGCTAAAAATGCAGAAAAATAAACATGCAGAGCCTCGTGTGATAGGCTGGAATGCAGAAAAGTAAACATGCAGAGCCTCGTGTGATAAGCTAAAATGCAGAAAAATGCAAAGCCTCGTGTGATAGGCTGACATGCAGAGCCTCGTGTGATAGGCTGGAATGCAGAAAAGTAAACATGCAGAGCCTCGTGTGATAGGCTGAAATGCGAGAAAAGTAAACATGCGAGCCTCGTGTGATAGGCCGAAATGCGAGAAACATGCGGAGCCTCGTGTGATAGTGGAATGCAGAAAAGTAAACATGCAGAGCCTCGTGTGATAGGCTGAAATGCAGAAAAGTAAACATGCATAGCCTCGTGTGATAGGCTAAAATGCAGAAAAATGCAGAGCCTCGTGTGATAGGTGGAATACGAGAAGAAAGTAAACATGCAGAGCCTCGTGTGATGGTGAAATGCAGAAAAGTAAACATGCAGAGCCTCGTGTGATAGGCTGAAATGCAGAAACATGCAGAGCCTCGTGTGATAGGCTGACATGCAGAGCCTCGTGTGATAGGCTGGAATGCAGAAAAGTAAACATGCAGAGCCTCGTGTGATAGGCTGAAATGCAGAAAAGTAAACATGCAGAGCCTCGTGTGATAGGCTGAAATGCAGAAACATGCAGAGCCTCGTGTGATAGGCTGACATGCAGAGCCTCGTGTGATAGGCTGGAATGCAGAAAAGTAAACATGCAGAGCCTCGTGTGATAGGCTGAAATGCAGAAAAGTAAACTTGCAGAGCCTCGTGTGATAGGCTGGAATGCAGAAAATTAAACATGCAAAGCCTCGTGTGATAGGCCGAAAATATAATGAAAACTTGATTGGAATGATTTTGATTTTTATTTATTGCTGCAGCCTCTGAATCCACGACTTCCCTATAGCACACCTCTTAAGACCTTTTGAATGAGTTAGAGCCTCCGATAGGCCTTCCATCTCTTGAATTTGTTGGCTGACTTTATGCATCACGCTGCTTATTCTGTGGAGAGTAGAATCATTCGATGTCATTAAACAACTATCAATTGCGAGATTTTCGTTCTAACCCTGATTTAAACAGTCTTAGTATTTAATAATTGCTGTGGTATACTTAATTCTGTACATATGTTTGATCAACGAATACAATTGAATCAATGAAATGACTGAATTTCAAAAGTAAACAGAACGAGGAATTTAGAAGAGTATGTATTTGGGGATGGAATTTTAGATGGTCTTGTGCCTTCGAGACGACCTATGCTAGTATTGAATTTTCATAATCTTTTCTGCCTTATCACCCATGCTTATCAGGAAACAAAATTTTGCCCCGATCGGCCCGGTCAAAATTTTGCCCAAGATATCAGCCAACCTTGTTCTAATCGCTCGAACCGATATCAAGGTTGACTTATTTCATCTTTATCTATTCCTTGATCCTTCATCAATTTGCCCCAGTATCTGCCCAATACTGACTTGACTGCTTTTGAATCAATATGCTTTTTTATCTTTTGCCCCAGTATTACCTTTCCGCTCCCGCCTATTCTCGGGGGTCACCCTGTGACGATAAGAATTTTCCTCATGTTTGTTGAGGTCGCCCTTGCGGGTTTTCAACCTAGCGCATCTTTGATGCCCTAACTTTTGCCTAGATCGCCCTTGCGGTTTTTCGACCTAGCGGGCTTTTTTTGGATGCCCTAACTTTGCCTAGGTCGCTTGGTTTTCGGCCTAGCGGGCTTTTAGATGCCCTAACTTTTGCCTAGGTCGCCCTTGCAGGTTTTCGACCTAGCGGGCTTTTAGATGCCCTAACTTTTGCCTAGGTCGCCCTTGCGGGTTTTCGACCTAGCGGGCTTTTTGGATGCCCTAACTTTTGCCTAGGTCGCCCTTGCGGGTTTTCAACCTAGCGGGCTTTTGGATGCCCTAACTTTTGCCTAGGTCGCCCTTGCGGGTTTTCGACCTAGCGGGCTTTTTGGATGCCCTAACTTTTGCCAAGGTCGCCTTAAGTGGGTTTTCAACCTAGCGGGCTTTTTGGATGCCCTAACTTTTTCTAGGTCGCCTTAAGTTTTCGACCTAGCGGGCTTTTTTAAGCATAATACTTTTTTACAGCATCAGCGTTGGTTGGATTTGCCAGGTCATTCCCATCCATATCAGTTAAAATTAACGCCCCTCCCGAGAAAGCCTTCTTGACTACGTATGGCCCGTGATAATTTGGGGCCCACTTCCCTTGTAGCGCTTTTTGCATAGGTAATAACTTTTTGAGAACCAAATCTCTTCTTGAAATGCTCTAGGACGTACTTTCTTTTTCGAATACTTTCTTCATTCTTTTCTGATATAGCTGTCCGTGACACAACGCCACCAATCTTTTTTCATCAACCAAATTTAATTGATCAACCCGTGCTTGCACCCACTCTGCCTCTTCCAACTTTGCGTCCATTAACACCCTTAATGAAGGGATCTCTACTTCAATAGGAAGGACAGCCTCCATCCCATAAACTTTGAGAATGGAGTTGCTCCGAGTAGAGGCACGACCGAAATACGATACGCGTGGAGGGCATAGGGAGCATCTCATGCCAATCTTTATATGTGAGCACCATCTTTTGAACAATTTTCTTGATGTTTTTATTAGCCGCTTCCACCGCTCCATTCATCTTTGGCCTGTACGGGGAGGAATTATGATGTTGAATCTTGAATTGGTTGCACAATTCCTTCATCATTTTGTTATTCAAATTGGTACCATTATCTGTGATGATTTTGTTGGGCAACCCATATCGGCAAATCAAATCCCTCTTTACGAACTTTACGACCACGTTCCGGGTTACGCTGATGTAGGAGGCAGCCTCGACCCACTTGGTGAAATAGTCGATAGCAACCAAAATAAAACGATGCCCATTGGACGCCTTGGGCTCAATTGGTCCGATAACATCCATTCCCCACATAGCGAATGGCCAAGGTGAAGATAGCACATTCAAAGACGTAGGTGGTACGTGGATATTGTCGGCGTATACCTGGCATTTATGGCAAGCTTTAACATACCTATAGCAATCAGCCTCCATGGTCAACCAGTAGTATCCTGCTCGGAGGATCTTCCTTGCCATTGCGTGTCCGTTAGCATGCGCGCCAAAAGACCCCTCATGGACCTCTTTCACAATTTTACTAGCCTCTGCCGCGTCTACACACCCGAGCAAGACCATATCATGATTCCTTTTATATAAAATTTCTCCATCGAGAAAGAAGCTGGCAAATTAATCTCCTTAAGTTCTTTTTGTCATTTTCGAGGCATGATTGGGATACTCCTTATCTTCAGAAGCGCTAGGACATCATGATACCAGGGTTGCCCATCCCGTTCTTCTTCAATTGAGCTGGCGAGAAGGCTTGTCACGATCTCGACGTTGAATCTGGATAAGGGGCATATCCTCCTCTTTACCTATTTTAAACATAGACGAGAGGGTGGCTAGGGCGTCAGCCAATTGGTTGTCCTCTCGAGGTATATGTGCAAAAGTGATATCCTCAAAGCGCTCCAACAATTCCTTAACATAAGCTTGGTATGGGATTAACTTTGCATCTCGAGTTTCCCATTCACCTTTGACCTGATGAATAACTAGAGCTGAATCACCATAGACCTCCAGGTTCTTGACATTAGCATCAATTGCCGCTTGTATTCCCATGATGCAAGCTTCAGATTCGCCACATTATTAGTACAATCAAAGCCTAATCTAGCCGTGATAGGTACATATTGTCCTTCGGGGAAATTAATATGGCTCCTATGCCATGACCCATTATGTTGGACGCCCATCAAACAACATCATCCACTTCTTTTACTTCTCGCTCCGCTCACTTCAAATCTTGCCATTAAATCCTCATCCGAAACCCTTGTCTCATGGTGATAATCACTAGAGGCTGTTGAGCCAAGTAATCCGCAAGCGCACTACCTTTAATTGCTTTTTGCGTAACATACACAATATCATATTCTGATAACAAAACCTGCCATCTGGCAATTCGTCCAGACAAGGCGGGTTTCTCAAAGATGTACTTAATCGGATCCATCCTAGAGATCAACCAAGTGGTATGGCTCAACATGTACTGCCTTAAACGATGAGCGGCCCATGCCAATGCGCAAATGTGTTTGTTCTAACAAGGAATACTTTGCCTCGTAGCCGGGTAAACTTTACTCGGATAGTAAATGGCATGTTCTTTCTTTCCAGATGCATCTTGTTGACCGAGCATACATCCTACATGCGTTATTCCGTCCTTTATCAAATATAGAATTAATGGTCTCCCCGACGAGGGACTAAAACTCTGAGGGTCTTGTAAATAAAGCTAATCTTTCAAAGGCTTCTTGGCAATCCTCATCCCAACTGATAGGCTGATTTTTGCGCAAGAGTTTGAAAATCGGTTCACCATTAGCATCAACGGAAAATGAACCTAGCGATGTAATTTATCCTTCCGAGAAACCCTCGTACTTCCTTCTCTGTTTTTGGGGCTGGCATTTCTAAGATTGCGCGGACCTTATCAGGATCAACCTCAATTCCCCTTTCACTAACAATGAAGCCTAGCAGTTTCCTTGACTTCACACCGAAAGTGCACTTAGCTGGGTTCATTCTCAATCTGAACTTTCGGAGACGCTCAAATAGCTTTTGCAAATTATCGAGGTGCTCCTCCTCTGTTCTGGACTTGGCGATCATGTCATCCACATATACTTCGATCTCCTTGTGGATCATGTCATGAAACAATGTCACCATGGCTCTCTGATATGTTGCCCCCGCATTTTTCAAACCGAAAGGCATGACTTTGTAACAGAACGTTCCCCAAGTCGTAATAAAGGTTGTTTTCTCCATGTCCTCTTCAGCCATCTTGATTTGATTATATCCAGAGAAACCGTCCATGAACGAAAAATAGGAGAACTGGGCAGTATTATCAACTAATACGTCGATATGAGGCAGAGGGAAGTCATCCTTCGGACTGGCCCTATTTAGATCCCTGAAATCTACACACATTCGTACCTTCCCATCTTTCTTGGGGACTGGTACTATATTGGCAACCCACTCCGGATATTTTGCTACGGCTAGAAAGCCTGCATCAAACTGTTTTTTTACCTCTTCTCGGATTTTTAGGGACATCTCAGGCTTCATTCTTCTCAATTCTCGCTTCTTGGCGGTGGGCGATCGGGTTTTAAAGGCAACTTATGCTCCACAATCGACGTGTCTAATCCCGGCATATCTTGGTACGACTAAGCAAAATGTCGCTATATTCATTTAATAGTGACACTAATCGAGCGTTTTTCGAACGCCTATCTTCACCTCTTTTTATCTTCCTCGGTCCCCAGCATTTATTAGTTCGATATCTCTTGGTGAGGTTGTATCAATCTAGATTCCTGTTCTACTAGCCTTTAATTCCCTTAAGGCTCAAATTCGGTCTGTTTCCTCACCCGCTATGATTAACAAGACAGTCAAAATTATTCAATACAATACTAGCGTGATCGTCACTAGGCAAGTTGTTTTCGGATCTGCAAATATGTGAAAAAGGATAAGGTATGGATGTACTGAAAAGGGGAAGAAAATATTTCTGAAAAAATTCTATGGTATTTATTGATCAAACATATGTACAAAATATCGTTTATTTACAAAATTTCACGAAGAATTACAAATTACATGTAGACTGAATTTAAAATCACAGAAGCTCGATGATTTCCAATTTTTTTAGCTCCCTGTCGGTAGGCGATCCATCACCAGGTCATCTATGCCGAAAGCAGCTCTTCTTTATCAATAATCGTTATCATATCCGGAGTCTCGAACCCGCACTTAAAACTTTCTGAGATATGGCGCAGAGGGACCCTTTTAATCAGGGCTTCTTTTTTCCGATCTAGCCTCCTTTTCTCCTCCTCGGTGAGTTTGTACCCTAGCCCGCTTTGTGCTTATTCTTGATCAAGCAAAGGTCGGGCTAACCCCCTGTTGTTTTGCCCAGTTATCTCTCAGGGATGAAACCCACTTTTCAACATGGTTTTGGCCATCATTAACCAAGCTTTTGGGGGTCGATATTGGTTCACCACCTCTCCCTCCTTAATAGTAGTAACATTAGCAATTTCTAAAGCTTGGAAATGAGTTTCCAAGGCTTCTTCTGCAGCCTCGATATAAGGAGCATTAGATGGTTTGCTGACCAAAAAGTCTTCTTCCGCGGAGACAATAACCAGCCTATTGTCTATAATGAATTTCAATTTCTGATGCAGCGTGGAGGGCATAGCTCGGGCCGAATGAATCCACGGTCTACCGAGAAGGCAGCTATATGCCGGCACAATATCCATCACTTGAAAGGTTATATTGAATGTAATTGGACCAATTTGTCTGGCAAGTCAATTTCGCCCAATACCTCTCTCCTAGACCCATCAAAAGCCCTCACCACCATAGAGCTTGGTCTCATATGAGTTTCTTCATATGGTAGTTTAGCTAAAGTGATTTTAGGCATCACATTTAATGAGGAACCATTATCTATTAACACACGAGCCAAGATGTGATCCCTATACTTCACGATATATGTAAAGCCTTATTGTGCCTCGCCTAAGTTATCGGGGACCTCACATGCTCAAAGTAAAGGAAGTTATTGGTCGTAAGGTTATTAGCAATGCCTTCAAAATTCTCTACCCGACAAGTTGTGAACCACGTGGGCCTCATTCAATATTTTCAATAATACCTTCTATGGGCTCGCATTCATCATCAATGCCGATAATGATATTTTGGCGGGAATGCGTTTAACGTTTCGACAACCTGCGTATTCACTCGACTACGATCATTTTTAGGAATTCACAAGCCTCCTTGTCGCAACCGAAATTCCGACGAGACGACGAACTCGCTAAAATTTTGAAAATGTTGATTTTGATGATGTGGAGTCGCCACCAAATTTTTATTTAAGGGAAAAAGATTTGGAAAAACCCTAGATGAGATTTAGGTTCGGGGAGTCGATTACAGTGGGGAAGGTGTTAGGCACCCACTCGCCTGTTCAGAACGAGCAGTACCACTTAAATCGAGAGTGTGTGATTATTTGAAAATAGTTTGATCCCTTTTATTAGAGTGAAAATAAATACTTGATGGAGGTTGCCGACAGACTTGATCTGCTCCTCACGTATTCCCGGTGCAATGGGAAACTCAAGGCTTACGTAGTTACGGTTTTGATACGAAGGCTTGACCTTCGAAAGTGTTTAATAGAATGTTTTGAAACGTGCTTGAAGGCTTGACCTTCGGAGCTACTTGGAGAGTAAAAATAGCTTGACTATTTTGAAAACTATTTTTAAGAGGGTGATCCTCATCCACATATGCACAGGATCCAAGACAACTACGCGCACCTGGGATCCATACGAATTCTAAACCCCGAGACAGCGAGAAAAAGCTACCGAGCTTCGTGCCTAGGGTTCGTCGCGTGAGACTTTAGGGACTCTAAAATGAAGTTTTTATTGAAATTTACAAAAGGATCCTCAGTCCACATATGCACGCGAGGGTCCAAGACAATTACGGCTGCACTTGGGACCCATATGGTCTAGGAAGCGAACAAGAGAAAAAGCTACCAGTTCGTCCCAGGATCCATTGCGTGAGACCTAGAACTAATGCTTGATTTTAAAAATGAAACAAAAGATTGATCTTGATTGATTTATAAAATGAATTTGATTTGAATTTTCTTGAAAAGAGCTTGTTTTGAACTTTGGGATTTAGCTTAAATTGAAGGATTTGGAATTAATAATTTTTTTTATTTTTTAATCTTTTCTATCTTTTGTGATTTTTATTTATTTTCTGAAATTTTACTTAATTCCTGTATTTTATTTAATTTTTTATTTCTAAAATTTATTTCTAAAATTTTTATTTATTTTCTATTTTCTAGAATTTTTATTTATTTTTGAAATTTTTATTTTGTAATTTTTATTAATTTCTGTATTTTATTTAATTTTTTATTTCTAAAATTTATTTTCTGAAATTTTTATTTATTTTCTAAAATTTTTATGTTTTTATTTATTTTTAGAAAAAAGAGGACGAGAATAGGGATTGATTTTCCTAGGGGTAAAATGGTAATTTCAGGATATGGGATCTCGTTGGGAATTATGGGGTTTCTGAGGGCAGTATGGTCATTTACCCTTTTTGGGTTAAAACTAGAAGAGACAAGCAAAATTGTCTCGCGTGAGGTTCGAAGGGAAGACCCAGGGTTCATATGTAAAACGCTCCAACCACCGATCCTAATGCTCTCGATGGTCTCGGCATCCAGGTTTAAAGTGAGGCTATCCTATCCGGTTTGCATGTATTTTGTCGGACCAGGGGCAAGGCGCGAGGGAGTTCTCTTCTTTGCAAGAGTGATATCAACCTTTAACGAGTATGCAGGAGTAAACACGGGGAGCCCAACTTCCGAGTGTCACACCTAGGGAATCGAATACCCTTTGATTCTGAACTCTTGCAAGCTTGTGCCTACACAGGGAGACAGTGAAGCTTGGTTGTGGATTCTGTTTTCTTCACATTTGAAAGAGCCATACAATATTGGTATCCCTTGATGTAGGGGGTATGCATGCATCCGGACTCAAGAAGACTTGCATGGCCCCATCAAGGCCTCGGAAGCCATGACAAGAATCTCCCAGTCTCAACAAAGGAGCAAACCAAATTCTGCTCTTGAAGGCCTCACACTTTCATGCCTCAGGGAAAGGGTTTACTTGAGACTGAAAGGGAGCACTAAAGATACCAGGCTGTATAACAGAATTTGGTCCCGAAATCAATGATTTGCCAATAGGAATTTTAGCAACTCTGCATGATTTTACCTTCCATACATGAGGTATCTACTGAGTCAATGTCTTTGTGCAGTTTCGGCGGTGGAGCTTGCCTCAAGGGGACCAATTAGTCCTGGGCTGGGGATTACTCAAAGAGCATTTTATCACACATTTGGATGGATATATGGTGCAGATTAACTTAGTTGAGACAAGACTTTATCATAACAATGGTTTCAGGTCAAAATGTATCACTAAATGAGATATGAACTCTCATGATTATATCAGATTCAATAACAGATCCATGATCATGATCTCACACTTTCATACCTCAGGGAAAGGGTTTAATCTTAATCTTCTGTAACTTTGGACTATATTGCCAAGAACTTGGTTAGGAATTTAGGTAAGGACAAGTTCCAAACCAATTCACCGGACATATCACAGGGCCTGATGCTGGGGCTACCTTGAGACCCTGCCCTTGCACCAAGCTGATTTAGTTACTGCCACTCAGAGGGTCATTTTGTGCATGATATAGAACCAAACCTGATTCTGTAGTCACAGTGTCAAGGCTTGCAATCGCTAAACCAGGGGTATGGAGTCTTTGGATCACCCTTACAAATTTTGACTCTAGGAAAAAGAATCTGGATCAAGTGACTAAGGATGCCTCCGGCCTTTGCTAGGTCTGTCTAAGGATCATAGGAGCTATCCCATGGTTTGCAACTGGCAACCTTGTTTCTAGATTTCAAGAGTCTTAGGTCCTGGTACAACCAATCAAACTAAGTTTAGGAGCAAGTCTTACTTTATGCTACGGTGGATCCTAAATTGTTTATTTAAGCACTGGCCTAGGTTCTTGGAGTCTGCATCTGTCCACAGGATCACCCCTAAAGCCACAATTGTACCTATTTGTTAGTGTCCTGGATTATGATTCTACTTTCAACTTCTGTATTCACACTAACAATGTTAGCAGTCTCTATGTTTTGGCTTACTACTACAGCAGTCCTGAAATTGAGGCCTTGACATTAAACTCCTGTCCTAAGGTTGGCCTATAACTAAGAGTTTAGTTTATGCAGGAGTTTCGCCAACAACATATTGATCAGGGGTTTTGGGGATCTTAGATCTGCTCCTCAGAATGGCTTACTATTTGTCTCAGGGTTCTAAATGCAGACTTGTTTTGGATTGTTCCTATGAGGGATTTACTGTTGTTAGTCTCTCATAGGACAATAAATGATTCTCTCATGCTTCCCAAAACATTGCCTGATATCATTGGAGTGGAAACTTTTCAATCCAGAGGCTCTTCAAATTGGACAAATTCTTAAAAGTTGAAACATTATGAAGACACATATACGCTGAATTGTAGCCTGATATTACTAGTGCCCTCAAATTCGTCGTTCTTATCAATGAAGGGAGGCAAGAAGTGTTCAGTGGATTTGAAATCAGTACCTCCCTATCCAGCTTGCATGTATTTGTCAGTGCAGTGGTGTAAGGGAATTCTCTTCTCTCATTGCCAATGGCTTGAGATTTGGGATTGACTCTCTTCTACTTGCTGGGGTAAAACTTTGCACGAATGTCATTATGCTGAATAAGACCTAAATCATGATCAAAGCCTTTTTCTGTTATTTGGATCTACGTTTTGGCAGCAGCCTGATTACTACTAGGCTGAGCTGTTGGTTGGAGTCTTTAGAACTCAAGGACTTTTTCTGTTGTGACCTCCAAGGTAGCCTTGTCACAATGCTTAACTAATGCTTCATCTAGAGCTCTTGACGACCAACCTTTTCTTGAAAAATGATGGCATAATCAGGGTGGTGAAGAGCTCTCAGAGGTAGCATTCAGAACCAGTTTGGAATCCTGGACAACTCCTTGACCTTGAAGCTCACAGAACTCATACCAGCACTCATCTTTCTACCCACTTCAGCACCACCAGTTTTGAGAAACTCCCCCAAGGTGTTCACTCTTCCCATCCAATTTTCACTCATCTTAACTTCTTTTGAATTTGACCCCACGCATGAATCCGATTGGTGTGTGAGAAGATAAATAGGATGGTCAAAGAGTGAGTAAAATACTGTGTGCAGTTCTTTGGAGTCTCAGCCTCCTAAATCCAATGTGACACTATGCCTAACCTCATTTTCGACCCTGGATCTTTATGAGAAAATTGGCACATATGCAGGGGAATTCAACGTCTGCATTTTGACTTCATTAACCTTTCATGAATATCCTAAACTAGACTTTCTGAAACCAGACTCAAGAACTCAGAACAGGGGCATGTTCAAGCATCATTCATGCAATATTAACATATAAGAGGAAAAGGATGCTCTTGTTCCATGGCCAAGAACGATTCAGTTACACAAACACAAACATCAGATCAGATTCCTGGACGTCTAGATTTCTCAATCATTAATCAGATTACATACAAATTGTCGCAACCGTAATTCCGACGAGACGACAAACTCGCTAAAATTTAAAAATGAATTGTTTTGATCAATGTGGAGCCGCCACCAAATTTTTATCTGAGGGAAAAAGATTTGGAAAAACCCTAGATGAGATTTAGGTTCGGGAGTCGATTACGAGTGGGGAAGGTGTTAGGCACCCCACTACTTTGTTCGACGAACGGTACTTAAATCGAGAGTGTGTGATTATTTGAAAATAGTTTGATCCCTTTTATTAGAGTGAAAATAAATACTTGATGGAGGTTAGCCTGACAGGACTTGATCCTGCTCCTACGTATTCCCCGGTGCAATGGGAAACTCAAGGCTTACGTAGTTCTGGTTTGATACGAAGGCTTGACCTTCGAAAGTGTTTAATAGAATGTTTGAAACGTGCTTGAAGGCTTGACCTTCGGAGCTACTTGGAAAGTAATATTTGAAAATGGCTTGATTGTTTTGAATATATTTTAAAGGAGAATCCTTAGTCCACATATGCACGAGGATCTAAGACAACTACGGTACCTTTGGGATCCATACGAATTCCTAAACCCCGGCAATGAGAAAAAGCTACCAGTTCGTGCCTAGAGTTCGTCGCGTGAGACTTTAGGGATTCTAAAATGAAGTTTTTATCGAAATTTTACAAAAGGATCCTCAGTCCACATATGCACAAGGTCCAAGACAACTACGGTTGCACTTGGGACCTATATGAATTCCTAGGAAGCGAACAACAGAAAAAGCTACCAGTTCGTCCCTAGGATCCATTGCGTGAGACTTAGGACCGATAAACTTGATTAAATGAAACGAAAGATTGATCTTGGTTGATTTAAAAATTTGATTTGAATTTTCTTGATAAGAGTTTGTTTTGAAGATTTGATAGAAAGAGTTATATAGAGTGATGAGGAAATTCTTTTGGGGTTAGTTTTGTAACTATTAGGAATTTTGGGGCAATTTGATAATTAGTAGAAATTTCAATATTTATTTAGCAATTATGGAATTTTTATAAATTCAATTAGCAATTTTGGAATTTTTATGAATCACTTAGGAATTTTGTGAATTATTTTGGAATTTTGGAATTTTCTCAAAATTTTTTATTAATTCTAAACTTTTTATGAATTATTAATTTCTGTAATTTTTATTAATTTTGTTAATTTTCGAAATTTTGAAGTTTTTTATTAATTTTCTTAATTTCTGGAATTTTTGAATTTTTTTATTAATTTTGTTAATTTCTGGAAATTTTGAAATTTTTGTTAATTTCTCGAAATTTGATTTTTTTATGATTTATTTGGAATTTTTTAGAAAATCTTTTATTAATTTTCTTAATTTCTGGAATTTTTGAATTTTTATGATTTATTTTGAATTTTTAGAAATTCTTCTGAATTTTCTAGGATTTTTAGAGTTTTTATTAATTTTCTGGATTTTTTTTATTATTGTTTTGACAAGGGTAATATTGTAATTTACAAGCAGGGGACAGATTGGGAATTATAAAATTCCACGAGGCGTATGGTACTTTCCTTGTTGGGGTCTATTGGGAATTATGGGAAAAGGTTAGGGTAATTTGGTAATTTGTAAGGCAGTTGGGAATTATTGCAAAAAGATCGGGGTAATTTGGTAATTGTGCGGCAAGGGCAGTTTTGTAATTTTTGGGGTTCAATTACATGGCTCTTGGAAAACATTGTATCCATTGCTTGAGAGAGGCTTAGGGGGTTAGCACGTGAGGTGCACATGACAAGCTAGGCATTGCTTGAGAGAGGCTTAGGGGGTGAGCACGTGAGGTGCACATGACAGGCTAGGGAACTTTGCAATAAAATGGCAAAGTGCCAGATGCGGGTTTCGAACTCTGCGTGTTGAATGTGTGGGCAGCGCTTAACCACTAAACCCAGCTCCCTAAATGGTGCCCTTACTGCTTCACATATACATAAGACTTGTTGTTAAAAGTAGGGGTTCAGAGTAAAATACAAACTTTTGGGCTCATCGAAATGCGAATTGTCATTCCTGGGGATCGAACATGTATCCCTAGAGTCAAAGGTTAGCTACCTGACCACTAGGCTGAACGTCTGTTTGAGTACTGAATTCCTAGAATTAATTATAAAACTAGCTCAGCCCACGACGGGATTTTGAAACTGAAATGGCAGGGCCTGGGATTCGAACACATGGGTGAGATGTTGTGGGAAAACAGATTACCACCAGGCTAGTTGTTGATTAGGCTTTCAACCTATTTGTCTTAATTTTGAGCAGCTAAAGGAGGCATTGGATTGGATTTATTCAGGCTGATAAAAGGTGTGTGCTGGGGATCGAAACCAAGAACTCATGGTCATAAGGGACATACTCGTCCACTGAGCTAAGCCTCATATTGGCTTTCTAAAACCACTCAAAACGTATTGACCAATATGCAGAAAGCGAGATCTTTCCATGCAATCAAAACACGTGAGCCTACTCTTGTAAACCTTCCCGCCTAATTATGCAGAACCTGTTTGGGCTTTCGTCAATTCAGAATTGCACTAACTTAAGGTTTTACCTAGTCTTTATCAGAGCCATAGAAGGACTTAAACCTACACGAAACTAAGGTGCTATTGGGATGGGTTTATGACCAATTTATTTCCTACTTTAATCAAGAACTATCGTCAATCTGTTCTTGTTTATCATAGCAAAACTGCCTATATGATTCCAATGCTGATTCACATGATTTCTAGGAATCGGATTACTTGTACTCTGCCATTTCTTACTGATCTATGCAATGATACCCCCTGAATGGACCTATTGGGTGAGGGACAGGATTCACTAGAGCTGATTTTAGGTGTATTTCTTCTACAACCAGAATAACAGAAAAGGCAGGGAATCCCAGTAACAGAGGGATGAGGTAGGGATTGGATGAACAAAAACGGACAATTGTTAAGCACCAAGACCAGAAATGGCACATAATATCACCAAGATCATGCAAAAAGCAATCATTAATCGTTCGTCCGATCAACTGAGGGGAATCAATCGTCGTTTTCCCTATTCAACCTACAACCATGGTTGAGCTAGGACCCAGAACCAGGGAGAAGTCAACCCGACCTAGCCAGATTGATGCACACAGAATAGGACCTACGCATGACCAAGATTTGATTGAGAAAACTGACCTGGAACCAACGTGCCTCAGATCATGGCGCTTCCTTCACATAGGCGGAGTCTTTTGGATAAGAGGATTCTCTCTGGTCTTCAACCATTCAGCAATGGTTTTCTCTCCTTTCCCTCTTCAGAGAATGAGCAATTCTTGAAGGGACGAGCCTGATCTTTTCTTTCCCCTAGAACCTTTTGTTTTTCTGTTCACAACCCATCTTTTTCCTCCAAAATCAAGAGGAGGTGTATATCCGGGGCACCCCCAGGCCCCCTCCTATCTTGTTCAGTTTTTCTATTTTTTTCGGTTAGTTTTTCTGTTAATAATTTTGTTAGTTAGTTTTCCTTTTTTTTTCAATTTTTTTAAAAATTTGTTTTTAGTGAATTTTTTCAATTTTTCTGTTTTGAAAATTAAATTTTCTGTTTTTCTGTTTCATTTAATTTTTCTGTTAAAAGAGTTTTTTTTATTATTAATATTACTTCTTGAATTTCTTTAATTTTTATTTATAAAAAGCTATTGAATTCTTTTTGTTATTCCTATGTTTTCTACTTTATACTTTTTTTTATATATTTTTTTGCTTATTTATTTATTCTTTAAATTGGTATTGGTTTCTTAATTTTATTTATTATTTATTATATATATTTTTATTTTTCAGCTTTTATTTTTGTTGTTAAGTCTAAATTTACAAATTGATTCTATTTTCGGAAAGAAATTTTATTCATTTTCGTTTATGCATTTTATTTAATTTTAATTTTCGTTTTCGTTTTTTTTTCGTTTTACGTTTTCATTTTTTTTCGTTTTGTTTTTGTTTAATTAAATAATTGGGAGCCTCGGACATAATTGGGTGTTTACAGTTTGCCCCTCTTTACTCATTCTCCTATCAGATAATGTGAGAAATAATTCTCTAAATTATCGGGATAGGAAATGAGTAAAGACGTGAACACTTTATGTCCGAGGCGGGCTTTTTCGAAAAAAATCTGCGAAGCACTAGAGGCCTTGAGCTTAAAGTGAACCTCATAGATGGTGGTTTTTTGTGTGACCTTGCTAGCTTGATGTGCTAAGTCAATAGAGTTCAAGGCTTGATCGCATAACCTGATTAGGCTATGAATACAAGAAAAGTGAGGTGAGAGAGGCCTGTTTGAGGCGGGAGGGCATGCGAGAACTAAAATGTGAGATATGTACAAGGTGGCCTGACACTATAGGCCGGAGTGCAGAAAAGAAAACTTGAATATGCAGAAAGGAAAACTTGATGGTGGCCCGACACTATAGGCCATGATGCAGAAAACTAAACTTCATGAGGCCTGACAACATAGGCCATGATGCAGAAATGTGAACTTGATGGTGACCTGATACTATAGGCCATGATGCAGAAAATTAAACTTGATGGTGGCCTGACAACATAGGCCATAATGCAGAAGTTTAAACTTGATGGGAATCCCGTTGTTGACGGAAAAATGCAAATGAAATCCTGCTATTGCCAGGATGAATGCAAACCTGCTTGACAGGTGAACGAAAATTAAAGTCCTGTTGTTGACAGGAGAATGCTAAGATCCCGCTGTTGCCGGGAAGAATGCAAATGAAATCCTGCTTTGCGGGATAAATGCGGCACTGCTGACGAGGTGGACGAGAAAAATAAACATGCTTGAAGTCCGTTGTTGACGAGGAAAATGCAAATGAGATCCCATTTGTTGCGGGAAAAATGCAAATGAAACCTGCTTGTTATAGGAAGAATGCAAACGAAATCCTGCTGTTGCCAGGATAAATGCAGACCTGCTTGACAGGTGGACAGAAAAATAAACATGCTTGAAGTCCTGTTGTTGA
Source organism: Canavalia ensiformis (assembly GCA_026541065.1). Lineage (NCBI taxonomy): Eukaryota > Viridiplantae > Streptophyta > Magnoliopsida > Fabales > Fabaceae > Canavalia > Canavalia ensiformis. Next base: position 22,541 of record JAMKYM010000607.1, read on the forward strand.
CAGGAAAATGCAAATGAGATCCCGCTGTTGCCGGGAAAAATGCAAATGAAACCCTGCTGTTGCCAGGATAAATGTAGAGAAAATTTGACGAGGCCTGACAACATAGGCCATGATGCGGAAAATTAAAAGTTGATGGCGGCCTGACATCATAGGCCTGAAAGCAGTAAATCTAAACTAGTGGTGGCACGACAACATAGGCAAACGGTAAATCTAAGCTACAACGGCCTGACAACATAGGCCTAAAAGCAATAAGTCTAAGCTACGGCGGCCTGACAACATAGGCCTAAAAGCATTAAATCTAAGCTACATGGCGGCCTGACAACATAGGCCTAAAAGTAGTAAATCTAAACTACAGCGGCCTGACAACATAGGCCTAAAAGCAGTAAATCTAAGCTACATGGCGGCCTGACAACATAGGCCTAAAAGCAGTAAATCTAAGCTATATGGCGGCCTGACAACATAGGCCTAAAAGCAGTAAATCTAAACTACAGCGGCCTGACAACATAGGCCTAAAAGCAGTAAATCTAAGCTACATGGCGGCCTGACAACATAGGCCAAAAAGCGGTAAATCTAAGCTACATGGCGGCCCGACAACATAGGCCCAAGCGATAAATCTAAGCTACATGGCGGCCCGACAACATAGGCCTAAAAGCGGTAAATCTAAACTACAGCGGCGACAACATAGGCCTTGATGCGGAATTTAAAACTTGATGGTGACCCGACAACATAGGCCATGATGCGGAGAAATAAACTTGAGGAGGCGACAACATAGGCCAAGGTGCGAGAAAAATAAACTTGATGAGGCACGACAACATAGGCCATGATGCGGAAAAGTGAACTTGAGGAGGCGACAACATAGGCCAAGGTGCAGAAAAATAAACTTGATGAGGGCTCGACAACATAGGCCAAGGTGCAGAAAAAATAAACTTGATGAGGCCGACAACATAGGCCAAGGTGCGAAAAAGTAAACTTGATGAGGCCGACAACATAGGCCATGATGCGAAATGTGAACTTGATGGTGACCCGATACTATAGGCCATGATACGAAATTAAAACTTGATGGTGGCACGACAACATAGGCCATGATGCGAAAGGTAAACTTGCGGTGGCACGACAACATAGGCCATGATGCAGAAATGTAAACTTGAGGAGGCGACAACATAGGCCAAGGTGCGAAGAAAAATAAACTTGATGAGGCCTGACAACATAGGCCATGATGCCGAAAAATAAACTTGATGAGGCACGACAACATAGGCCAAGGTGCAGAGAAAAATAAACTTGATGAGGCCACGACAACATAGGCCAAGGTGCGAGAAAAGTAAACTTGATGAGGCACGACAACATAGGCCAAGGTGCAGAAAAAAATTTGATGAGGCCTGACAACATAGGCCATGAATGAATGATGCATTCTACCTTGCGCTTGAAGGTTTTTTGACACTTGATGATTATTCTCTTGAAGAAACTTGGGAAACCATTTTTTCCCCGGTTTGGAAATTTCTTGATAAGCGAGAGACGTCTTGATTTGAAAGAATTTTGGGCAAGTGTTTGCCCCGATTTGGAAGATCTTCGCGATCGAGGAATGCCTTAACTTGAGAGGATTTTGAGCGGGCGTACGCCCAACGTTTTGGAATTCTAGAATTAGGATTGCCTCGGCTTTGAGTTTGCCTTATTTTGAATTTGGAATTGAGGATTGCCTCAAATTAAGATTTTGTGGGCAAGTGTTTGCCCCAGTTTGATCTTGATTTTGAGGATGACCTCAAAGAGGATGGTGTGAGCAGATGTTTGCCACAGTTTGATTCTTCTGATGTTGAGGAATTGAGGATGACTTCAAAATGAATCTTGTTGGGCAAGCCTTTGCCCCAGTTTGATCTTGACTGAGAGTTTGAGGATAACCTCAAATTAAATTTTGTGGGCAAACGTTTGCCCCAGTTTGGACTTGACTGAGAATTTTGAGGATAACCTCAAATTAAATTTTGTGGGCAAACGTTTGCCCCAGTTTGGACTTGATTCATCATTCGAGGATGACCTCAAGTTATATTTTGTTGGGCCAGCTTTTGCCACAGTTTAAGCTTGATTCAGTTTTAAGTTGTATTTTTGTGTGGGCAAGTATTTGCTCCAGTTTGAGTTGATTCAGAACTTGAGGATGACCTCAAATTGACACCCCCTTTTTTTGTGTGGGCAGGCGTTTGCCCTAGTTTGGAAGTCTTTTAATTATGATCGATTCAGGCAGTTTTACCTAGGTCTTAATTAATTTTTGGAAAATGAGTTATGAAATGCTTGAATGAAAAGATGCTTATGTGCTGTTTGTGATGCTTGAATAGAAATGATGCAACACCCTTTTTTATGCTTCAAATAATTACTGGATGAAATGGATGTTGTGGGATGAATGCAGGCCATAATGTGGCTCTTATTTTGATGCTTGAAATATTTACTTGATAAAACAAATGCTATGCAAACCATGGAATGGTGTAAAATTTTTGTTTCTCATGATTTTTTAACACATCCTTCCTCGACAACCCCCTAGTTGGTGTGACAGGAATCAAAAATCAAGACGAGCTAGATTGACTTGAGTTCGGTGTTTTGGTCAATCTCTTGGCTTCTGATCAGCTTTGGAACTTTCTTTTCCAAGATCTTCGAGATCCAACAATGGTCGCCGGTATTGAATGATACACCTCCTTTTTTTTTGGTGGCATTGTTTGGTAGGACGATGAATCTTTGGGAAACAATCCTATCGCGTTGCAATGGTCAAGGATTCATCCGACTTGTCATAACTTTTCAAAATTAATCCTTTTTATTTTTACATTTTTTACATCTCCTTTGGCATGTGCGCTATTGAGGTGTGCGAAATGGTTTATGGATGGTTAATGAAAAGTATAGAGAAAGTTTGCAAAGGATGTTTGAGGTAGTGTTTGAAAAGAAAAATGACAAAAGGTGTAGGTTTAATTGCCCAAATGGCACCTTTTGATGAAGAATGTCGGTCTTTGCTTTTCATAATCTTGATTGTCAAATTGACCAAACTTGAGAAATGGAAAAATTTTGCCCTAGTTTTAGGAACACATGAGGTGCAGAAATGTCATGTGGTCTTGGGATTCCTTAATTTTTGCTTGGGTTGTTCTTTTGAGTTTTCAACCCACAGGTCCTTCGTTTCGCCTAACTTTTGCCTAGGTCGCCGCATACGGGTTTCCGGCCTAGCGGGCTTTGTTTGATTATGCCCTAACTTTTGCCTAGGTCTCCTTTGAAGATTGTCGACCTAGCGGGCCTTTTGCTTGGTTGTGCCCTAACTTTTGCCTAGGTCGCCCTTACGGGTTTTCGACCTAAGCGGGCCTTTTGCTTGGTTGTGCCTAACTTTTGCCTAGGTCTCTTTTGAAGATTGTTGACCTAGCGGGCTTTGTTTGATCGTGCCCCTAGCTTTTGCCTAGGTCGCCCTTACGGGTTTCGACCTAGCGGGCCTTTTGCTTGGTTGTGCCCTAACTTTTGCCTAAGTCGTTCTTGAGGATTGCTGACTTAGCGGGCTTTTGTTTGATCGTGCCCTAACTTTTGCCTAGGTCGTCCTTACGAGTTTTCGACCTAGCGGGCCTTTTTCTTGGTTGTGCCCTAACTTTTGCCTAAGTCGTTCTTGAGGATTCGACTTAGCGGGCTTTGTTTGATCGTGCCCTAACTTTTGCCTAGGTCGCCTTACGGGTTTTCGACCTAGCGGGCCTTTAACTTGGTTGTGCCCTAACTTTTGCCTAGGTCTCTTTTGAAGATTGTTGACCTAGCGGGCCTTCTCGCGATTGCGCCTAGCTTTTGCCTAGATGCTCTTTGATGATTGTAGACCTAGCGGGCTTTTGTTTGATCGTTCCCTAACTTTTGCCTAGGTCTCTTTGGAGGGTTGTCGACCTAGCGGGCTCTTTATATGATCCTGACTTTTGCCTGAATTGTTATTGTAAACCGGCAAGACCTTTTTCTAATCGTGACTTTGTCAATCATTATTTTGAACTTTAACCCTACTTTTGCCTGGATTATTTTTACTTTAATCCAGCGGGTCCTCTCCTTTTTCTTGAATTTTGAGTTTTGACCTTGATTTTGCCTAGATTATCTTTTGGCTTTAATCTAGCGGGTCTTCTGCTTCTTGAATTTTATGTAGTCGAGATATCGACCTTTGCCGGGGTCATCTTGGTTTCTAATTCGGCGGATCCTTTCTTGCATCCCTAAATTTTGCCTGGATTTAAACTTGATTCCAGCGGGATGTTTTATTTGACAAGACACTTTGAATAGGGATCTAGAATCCCTGGTTATTATTCTGCTTCCTCATTGGGCTTTTTTCTTTGAGCTTGATTAATCCGACGTTCAAGATTACTCATTACAGCACTAGCATCCTCACCAATTGGTATTTTATTGTTTGGGTATAGGGTAAGAAGTGGGTTGAAGAGATAAAAAGAATGGTAAATTTTTAGAAGTAAAGCTAAAATGTAAAGCACGTGCTTAAGTGATATAAAAAACGTAATTTTGTATTTATTCATTGCTGATTTATTTACAAAGATTGATTTTGAAAAAATATGACAATTTTTGGATGATCTTCCTCAATAGCTTGACTTGTGCGAGGCAGCTTATTATGTTGCTCCCATTTCTTAGCCAGCGGATGAGCTCTCATGATTCGAGCGCTTGGATTAGGAGCGATCTTCTCAAAATCTAGCCGTTTAGCATCAATTAGACTTTGCACCTTGCGTTTCGGGACTGTGGCAGATTTTTACGTTGAATGACCAATGTACCAGCGTGGTAGTTACACATGACATTTGCATCGTACCATTTAGGTATGGTGGTTCTTGTGGTTTTAGCGGGTATGGAACCACTAGAGAGTTCTTGATTAGCTTCGGGAGGTAGTAGTTCGGTGTAGGTCATTGGGATGGGATCAACGGACGGGGATCCTTCTCCTTCTTTTGGTTTCGGCTAGAATTTGAGCTCATGGCTTGTGTTTGGACCGTATATGGTGCGGGCGGTCGGATTTGTATTGGATAGTTGTAAATTTGGGTGGTAGGGTGTTTGGTAGGCGATGTAGGAGTATGGTATATGAGGTGTGTATGGTGGTGGTTGGAAGCTAGTTGGTCCGTAAGGTGCCATCGGAGGTGTATCTTGTCTTGACCGAAGCCGCATTATAAGCTTCTTTGTCTTCTTCTTTTCTATAGAGGCGTCAACTGTCCTTGTGGCCTTGTGCATGATTCTTCCTCGACGCATGCCACCCTCTATCCTTTCTCCAATGATGACGACATCGAGCTAAGTTACTTGCCAATCATCTTGTCATAGAAAGGATCTTGGAGTGTGTCGATGAACGTCTTTGACCAATTCTTTCTCGGATAGAGGAGGTTGTACTTGAGCGGCTAACTCCCTCCATCTTTGAAAGCATACTTGCTTGAAAGTTTCATCCCATTTTTGGCCATATTTTGGAGTTGGGTTCGATCGGGAGCCATCTCAGGTTGTCTTGATATTGTTTGAGGAAGGCCTCGAGCGGATCCCTCCATGAATGGATGTGGGTCCGCTCTAGTTGTGTATACCGGTTAGCGGCAGCCCCGGTTAAGTTTGTCTTGAAAGAAATGGACAAGCAACTTATCGTCGTGCATGCAAGGAGACATCTTCCGTACATGGCCAGGTGGCTCTTCGGGCGACTAGTTCCTTGATACTTCTCGAATTCGAGGAACCTTGAATTTGGGAGGGATTACTATGTCGGAACCAAGCATAGGTGGTTTGCGTCTCACGGCTTCATAAGTACTCCCCTTAATTGCCTTGATTCTTTCCTCTAGGATTCTCCATTTTTTAATGTCCTCATTCGAAGGATGACATGGGTATTCCTTGGGCATAGGGTGAGGTTGGAAAAATGGTGTGTGCACGGGATGAGGTCCTTGGGTGAACATAGAATCGTTCCTCCAACGAGCGTGTTTGGTAAGCTTGTGAAGTGGTATTTGGAGGTAGGTTATGTGTTTGGGTTTGTGTTTGGGCTTGTGTTTGGTTGTATGAAGGTGCATGCCCATGAGGAAACCCATAATGAACTCCTTCGGTTGGCGGAGGCATAGTTGATGGCGAAGGGTTTTGTGGAGTGAACCCAGGAGGATATGGGTGTGGGTTCTCTCGGAGATTCCTTGTTTGACAATTGGATGGCCTCCATCGGCTTGGCCATCGCTCCTTTAGAGTCTTGACCTCATTTCTCAGTTCCTCATTTTGTCTCTCCAGCTCATCCATGATTCTTGATTGTGTACGAGTCCTATAAGGATGTAGAGGAAGCTGTGTTTCTCCAATTTTCTGTTAGAGTTAAAAATTAATTTTTTGTGAAATAATTTGAATGCAAAAATCATGAATGATAAAGATGTTGGGGTAAAATGAGTATGTGGATGAAAAATGATTTTTGAAATATTTTTTTTTTTATGATCTATGAATGAATAAATGAATCAATGCTATGTGCAAATAATTTTAAGAGATTTGAAGTTTGACTATTTGAAAATAAACCAGAGTTTCTTTATTTGTTCTTAGTAATTTTTGTGTTTTATGAGTTTTGGTGTTTTTTATATTTTGCTAAAAAACCTTTGATGGTGTTTGAAAAGGGTTTGTTAAAATTTTCCAAAAAGCATTTTTTAGGTTTTCGAAATCTCATTTTCTATCTATTGAATCTTTTTATTTTCAGTATTTTCAAAAGATTATCTTTCTAATTCTTCCTATTTTTAAGACATCCTTTTAAGTTTTCTTTGGAATATTTTCAATATTTTCAAAATATATTTTCTCTAGAAGTTTTTATTTGAATTTTTCTTGACTTTTGATCTTGATTTGGAATTTTGTATCTCCCCGATTTTAGCTTTTGGCTTCCTTTTACTGCTTTATATTGTTTGGTTCAAATAGGTGCATGTGAGCGGTGAACCTTGTATCTTGAAAAAGGTGTGTGTGCCCTCTTTGCTTCTTATGTGGGTTACCTGTCCTAAGGATCTATGGCCTTTTATATGAACCTCTCAAAGGTGGTTTGTAATCCTGGGGTGTTGAGGTCACTAGAGCCAAGTTCCAGTCTGCAATGCTTGCCCTGGCCAACGAGAAAAAAGCTACCGGTTGTAGGGCATTACAAATAGGGACGCACTCTATTTGGGATTTTCGTGATAGTCAAACAGGACGTAAGCCCCAAAGTGACACCACTAGATCCCTCTAGTCTAGGTTGCACTCGGACCGGGTATAGGGCCCCACTCATGATAAATGCATATGTAATGTATGAGGGCACACAAGTAATTGGGATACCGCGGTGGGGAAATTGTACGGATATATATTGCAATTTATGATTCATCTATCCTAGGGTTGTACAAAAGAATAGACAAACAAACAACGAGATAAATAAACAAGTAAATGGATCGTGCAAATAAAGGGAAAGGGATCAATATATGACACACTCAATCAAAGGCTTGACTCTCTAAAATTCCCCGGTGGAGTCGCCATACGCGCGCATACCGTAATTAAAACGAGACGACAAACTCGCTAAAATTTAAAAATGAATTGTTTTGATCAATGTGGAGCCGCCACCAAATTTTTATACGAGGGAAAAAGATTTGGAAAAACCCTAGATGAGATTTGGGTTCGAGGAGTCGATTACGAGTGGGGAAGGTGTTAGGCACCCCACTCGCTGTTCGGCAAGTACCCTTAAATCGAGTGTGTGATTATTTGAAAATAGTTTGATCCCTTTTATTAGAGTGAAAATAAATACTTGATGAGTTGGCACGACGGGACTTGATCATCCTACGTATTCCGGTGCAATGGGAAACTCAAGGCTTACGTAGTTCTGGTTTGATACGAAGGCTTGACCTTCGAAAGTGTTTAATAGAATGTTTGAAACGTGCTTGAAGGCTTGACCTTCGGAGCTACTTGGAAAGTAATATTTGAAAATGGCTTGATTGTTTTGAATATATTTTAAAGGAGAATCCTTAGTCCACATATGCACGGGATCTAAGACAACTACGACCGGGATCATACGAATTCCTAAAAAACAGCGAAAAAGCTACCGAGTTCGTGCACTAGAGTTTGTCGCGTGAGACTTTAGGGATTCTAAAATGAAGTTTTTATCGAAATTTTACAAAAGGATCCTCAGTCCACATATGCACAAGGTCCAAGACAACTACAGTTGCACTTGGGACCTATATGAATTCCTAGGAAGCGAACAGCAGAAAAAGCTACCAGTTCGTCCCTAGGATCCATTGCGTGAGACTTAGGACCGATAAGCTTGATTAAAATGAAACGAAAGATTGATCTTGGTTGATTTAAAAAAGAATTTGATTTGAATTTTCTTGATAAGAGTTTGTTTTGAAGATTTGATAGAAAGAGTTATATAGAGTGATGAGGAAATTCTTTTGGGGTTAGTTTTGTAACTATTAGGAATTTTGGGGCAATTTGATAATTAGTAGAAATTTCAATATTTATTTAGCAATTATGGAATTTTTATAAATTCAATTAGCAATTTTGGAATTTTTATGAATCACTTAGGAATTTTGTGAATTATTTTGGAATTTTGGAATTTTCTCAAAAATTTTTATTAATTCCTAAACTTTTTTATGAATTATTAATTTCTGTAATTTTTATTAATTTTGTTAATTTCCAGAAATTTTGAAGTTTTTATTAATTTTCTTAATTTCTGGAATTTTTGAATTTTTTATTAATTTTGTTAATTTCTGGAAATTTTGAAATTTTTATTAATTTCTTGAAATTTGATTTTTTTTATGATTTATTTGGAATTTTTAGAAAATCTTTTATTAATTTTCTTAATTTCTGGAATTTTTGAATTTTTTATGATTTATTTTGAATTTTTAGAAATTCTTCTGAATTTTCTAGGATTTTTAGAGTTTTTATTAATTTTCTGGATTTTTTTTATTATTGTTTTGACAAGGGTAATATTGTAATTTACAAGCAGGGGACAGATTGGGAATTATAAAATTCCACAGGGGCAGTATGGTACTTTCCTTGTTGGGGTCTATTGGGAATTATGGGAAAAGGTTAGGGGTAATTTGGTAATTGTACTGGTAAGGCAGTTTGGGAATTATTGCAAAAGATCAGGGGTAATTTGGTAATTGTACTGGCAAGGGCAGTTTTGTAATTTTTTGGGGTTCAATTACATGGCTTGCTACTGGAAAACATTGTATCCATTGCTTGAGAGAGGCTTAGGGGGTTAGCACGTGAGGTGCACATGACAAGCTAGGCATTGCTTGAGAGAGGCTTAGGGGGTGAGCACGTGAGGTGCACATGTGTGAGCTAGGGAACTTTGCAATAAAATGGCAAAGTGCGGATGCGGAGTTCCCGAACTTCTGCGTGTTGAATGTGGGCAGCGCTTAACCACTAAACCCAGCTCCCTAAATGGTGCCCTTACTGCTTCACATATACATAAGACTTGTTGTTAAAAGTAGGGTTCAGAGTAAAATACAAACTTTTGGGCTCATCGAAATGCGAATTGTCATTCCTGGGGATCGAACATGTATCCCTAGAGTCAAAGGTTAGCTACCTGACCACTAGGCTGAACGTCTGTTTGAGTACTGAATTCCTAGAATTAATTATAAAACTAGCTCAGCCCACGACGGGATTTTGAAACTGAAATGGCAGGGCCTGGGATTCGAACACATGGGTGAGATGTTGTGGGAAAACAGATTACCACCAGGCTAGTTGTTGATTAGGCTTTCAACCTATTTGTCTTAATTTTGAGCAGCTAAAGGAGGCATTGGATTGGATTTATTCAGGCTGATAAAAGGTGTGTGCTGGGGATCGAAACCAAGAACTCATGGTCATAAGGGACATACTCGTCCACTGAGCTAAGCCTCAGATTGGCTTTCTAAAACCACTCAAAACGTATTGACCAATATGCGAGCGAGATCTTTCCATGCAATCAAAACACGTGAGCCTACTCTTGTAAACCTTCGCCTAATTATGCAGAACCTGTTTGGGCTTTCGTCAATTCAGAATTGCACTAACTTAAGGTTTTACCTAGTCTTTATCAGAGCCATAGAAGGACTTAAACCTACACGAAACTAAGGTGCTATTGGGATGGGTTTATGACCAATTTATTTCCTACTTTAATCAAGAACTATCGTCAATCTGTTCTTGTTTATCATAGCAAAACTGCCTATATGATTCCAATGCTGATTCACATGATTTCTAGGAATCGGATTACTTGTACTCTGCCATTTCTTACTGATCTATGCAATGATACCCCCTGAATGGACCTATTGGGTGAGGGACAGGATTCACTAGAGCTGATTTTAGGTGTATTTCTTCTACAACCAGAATAACAGAAAAGGCAGGGAATCCCAGTAACAGAGGGATGAGGTAGGGATTGGATGAACAAAATCTGGACAATTGTTAAGCACCAAGACCAGAAATGGCACATAATATCACCAAGATCATGCAAAAAGAAATCATTAATCGTTCGTCCAGATCACCGAGGGGAATCAATCGTCGTTTTCCCTATTCAACCTACAACCATGGTTGAGCTAGGACCCAGAACCAGGGAGAAGTCAACCCGACCTAGCCAGATTGATGCACACAGAATAGGACCTACGCATGACCAAGATTTGATTGAGAAAACTGACCCGGGAACAACGTGCCTCAGATCATGGCGCTTCCTTCACATAGGCGGAGTCTTTTGGATAAGAGGATTCTCTCTGGTCTTCAACCATTCAGCAATGGTTTTCTCTCCTTTCCCTCTTCAGAGAATGAGCAATTCTTGAAGGGAATGAGCACGATCTTTTCTTTCCCTAGAACCTTTTGTTTTTAATTTCACAACCCATCTTTTTCCTCCAAAATCAAGAGGAGGTGTATATCCGGGGCACCCCAGGCCCCCTCCTATCTTGTTCAGTTTTTCAATTTTTTTTCGGTTAGTTTTTCTGTTAATAATTTTGTTAGTTAGTTTTCCTTTTTTTTTCAATTTTTTTAAAAATTTGTTTTTAGTGAATTTTTTCAATTTTTCTGTTTTGAAAATTAAATTTTCTGTTTTTGTTTCATTTAATTTTTTATTAAAAAGAGTTTTTTTTTATTATTAATATTACTTCTTGAATTTCTTTAATTTTTATTTATAAAAAGCTATTGAATTCTTTTTGTTATTCCTATGTTTTCTACTTTATACTTTTTTTTATATATTTTTTTGCTTATTTATTTATTCTTTAAATTGGTATTGGTTTCTTAATTTTATTTATTATTTATTATATATATTTTTATTTTTCAGCTTTTATTTTTGTTGTTAAGTCTAAATTTACAAATTGATTCTATTTTTGAGAAGAAATTTTATTACTGTTTTTCGTTCTACATTTTGTTTTAATTTTCATTTTTCGTTTTCTGTTTTACATTTTTGTTTAATTAAATAATTGGGAGCCTCGGACATAAATGGGTGTTTACACAAATTATCTTAGATATTCTTGATCGTAGGAAAGTTAATAAAACTTCATACAAGAACAGGTTTCTTGTTTCCCTTTATTGAGATGCAGCATTTCAAGAATTGAATCCTTTCAAAGATAATCAAATTCGTAGGCTAACTTTGTTTGGTGGAACCAAATCACCCCTGTACCGGTTCAAAGTTAGGAATGCCTAATGCCTTTCGTCTCCCCCTCTTGAAGATCCTGTGCTCACGGCAATCAACTTCTTGAAACCTTTTCTTGGCGTCTTTTAGGGAGAAAATTGCCTATGATCCTTAATGCCTAGAAAAAGATAGAAATCCCCCAAAAAAAAAACATCCCAGCACAACTTCATTAATATAGGCTTTGAGCCACCTCTTTTGCTTCTAATGTTTTTGTCCTTCTTTGCAAATAAACAAAATTGGGCTTTTCTTTTGTTTTGCATTTTCACCCTTTGCTTTTTTAGTCTTGGCCTCTTTTGCAAATTTTCCAAAAAGCAGAAAAATAAATAATTTTCATTTCATTTCTGTTTTCATTATTTTTATTATTACTATTTTTTTTAGAATTATTTTTTTCAGAATCGTTTTTTATTTATTCATTCCACTTATTTATTCATTTATTCATTTTTTTATTTTATTTATTTTTCTTTTTGGTTCAAAATTTTCAGATTTTAATTTTGTTTATTATTATAAATTTTTATACTTTTTATTTTATTTTTGGTTGTTAAAAAAAACTAAATGACTTTTGTCTGTTTTCTGTTTTCTGTTTTCCGTTTTATGCTTTCTGCTTGTTTTTTCTGTTTTTCTTTAATTTTGATTCTAAATTATTTTTCTTTTTTTTTGTTTGTCTTTCGTCTCTTTTTTAGTTAATTTTGATTTAGGACCAAATTACAAATTCATTTTTATTTTTATTTTTTGACTATTTTTTTTGAAAAACTTTCAATGTCCGTTTTTTTGTTTATCACATTTGTCTGTTTGTTTTTTCTATTTTTCGTTTTTTAATTTTGTTCTGATTTTTAGATTTGGATTATTAGTTTTGAATTCTTTCCTTTGATTATAATTTAATTCATTTTGGATTAATCGCCTAAAAGAGGGTCTCGGACATAATTGGGTGTTTACACTCCTCATCAGAAACTGGTTTTTTAAGTTCCCTTCTTTCTTCCTTTTTGCTAATTTCTGGCTCGGGACCTGCCAGAATGGCTTCTCCACAGGGTCTTTCTCTTTTATCCTCTATAGGGGTATAGATACGACCACTCCTGGTCATCCCCCCGATCCTCGCTATGTTTACCACCTCACGTGTAGATTCTTTCGAATTTTCGGGTTTTTCTTCTTCTGTTTTCCCCCAAAAACTTCAGCATCATACCTCCAGGGTACTTCTTTGTTGCTCTTGTATGGGAAAGGCCCAGGCACTTTTATCGTGACAGGTTTTAGGCCTTCATGCGTTGGGGCAGCCGTGTTGTGCTGTGCGAATAATCGGCGGCCTTGGATATCTCGAATGCGTCCAACACCATATTCACCTCCTCCTCTTCTATCTCGATACAATTCATAGTAGGTCCTCCATGATTGGCAAAGGATTATTCCCTATACTAGGGGCATCTTTTCAAAATTCAACCATTTTGCATTTATCAAATTCTGCACCTTGTATTTGAATCCTTGGCAATTCTCAATTGAATGCCCAACACTTGGCGTGATATTCACATTTCAGCGGATAGGATCATACCATTTTGGGTACGGTGGTTCTACGGGTTTCATGGGACACGGAGCTATCAAGGAATTTTGAATCAAGCGAGGAAAGAGCTCGGTGTAGCTCATGGGTATTGGGTCAAACTTGTATTGGTTTTCTTTCATTGTTATTTGGCCTTCTTTGGTGGGGGTTAGTGTTTGGGTTAGTGTTTTTGGCTCAAAGGTTTTGGGTTTCTGTTGTTGGGCGCTATTTGTGATAACGTGGGTGAAAAACGGCCATTGGTTGAAAGGATGGAGGTGGGTGTAGGGTGTTTGGTGACCAGGTTGAGAAGTAGCCACCATGCGAGGGTAGTGAGTGTTGGGGTTGGTATGGGACTTGGTAATTAGGTGGCATGGCCATTTGTATGCATTCGGGTCGATGGTAACATGGTGGGTCTCTCCTTCTTTCTTTTTCAAGAGTTGCTGGTTGGTTTTTCATGTTTACATTACCAAGCCTTGTATTATCGTGATCCGTCCTCGAAGAACCATTTTCGATCCTTTCTCCAATAAGCACCATATCGAAAAAAATTTGCCGACACATTGCCGACCATCTTATCATAAAATGGTGTCGGGAGAGTATCCATTAACATCCCAATCATTTCCTCTCAAAGAGAGGGGGCTAACTCGAGAGCCTTTCTCTCCATCGTTGGGCATACTCCTTGGAAAGTTTCCTCCTCCTTTTGGCCATATTTTGCAAGCCGGGATCTATCGGGTGCCATCTCTATGTTGTATTTATATTCTTGGGATGAAACGTCGGCAAGATCTTTCCACGAGCGAATGTGAGTCCGCTCAATTGAGTATACCAAGTATGCAATGGGCCTGCAAGTATCCCGAAAACAATGGATCAACAACTTATCATCGTATGCATAGGATGCCATCTTTCGACAATACATCGTTAGGTGGCCTCTTGGGCAACCTATCCCCTTATACTTTTTCAAACTCGCAAGCATCTTGAATTTATAGGGAATGATCACATCGGGCACTAAACACAAGTCGGATGCCTCACTGCGCCGTAACTACGCAGCCACATATCGGACTCTTTCCTCTAGATGTTGCCATCGTCCACCTAGTTGAGTCTCATTTTGGAGAGGGTTAGGTGGTTGTATTCCAGCTGCTTGAGTCTCATACGGACCATGATGTCTTAATATGTGTGTGGAAGGAATCGGTGGATGAGGTGGTTGGTAGGGTTGGATGGGTGCGTGCCTTGAGTGTTAGGGCACGATGGGTTTCGGCAATAGCGAAGTTGGTGTAGTTTGGATTAGCATTGTGTGGTATAGATGAAGGGTTTATATGGAGTGTCTCTGTTGGGTTGGGTGGCGGGTTGGAAAAGGGAGGTATGTAGTTGGGTGGCGTCAGTATGGGTGCCATTCGGGATCCACGACCTCTTGTAGAGGCATTGACACACCATTTGTGCCTTGATTTTCTACCCAGTAGTCCCTCTGCAGCTCTTCTTTTCCAACAATTTCATCATCTGAGCCATCTTGTTCCTTCGCGGAGTCACTTCATTGCGCAGCTCTTCATTCTGTGCCTCTAGCTCATTCATGATCCTGACTTTAGAGCGTGTGCTATAAGGATGACGTGGAACTCGTGAATCTGCAATTTTGTTTTCTGTGAAAAAGAATGTTAGTTAATTATAAGTATTCTTTATAAATTTAAGTATGTGCTAAATGTGTGCCTATGATAGAGGACCCGTCATCTTGGCGAATATTTTAACCGCGAGCGTGCTTTGGGTGAGTGTGAAATGGAAATTAATGCAGTATCAGACACAGATATGTAAGAAAGCAAATTCATCATTCATAGCATAGAATTTTTCAAGGTACAACTTTCTCCTCCTTTTCAGCTAGAGCAATGTATTTGTTCATTCTCAAGATCAATTCTTTACAAAAGTGAAGAAACTCTTCGACTTCGGGTGGAGTGTGCAGCGGATGTAATGATGCTTCGGCTCTCTTGAGCAACGGCGGGATTTCTTCAATAGCAGTATTTGCCAAGCTAGCCAACTTCCCAAAGCATTTGGTCCAGTGATCGGCTGAATCTTTGTACCATTGCATCTCATCTTGTAAGTCACTGATACCCCTTTGTTGCATCCTGATTACTTCAATAACCTTCCATTTTTCTTCGTCAACTTCCTTTCCCCATTCGGCTAGTAAATTCTGAATTTGTTGATTCAAGTCTTCTATATGTCGTTGCAACACCCTCTTTTCATCCAATAGACAACTTGTTTCTGCTTGTGCCCTGTTCTTTTCATTTGCCGCTTGATCTTTTTCTTGCCTGAGCTTATGGACACGGTCTCTCAATTGATCGGATTGTGTCTCTCATTCTACGATTCCCTTGTAACGCTGCATCTCTTTCTGCGCCCTCGGTCCCGATTCTTTATTAGGCTGCACAGAGACTCATATGGACTTTATTTGCATATTCTCGTTCCGACTTCTGTTGCTCTCTAAGACTTTCCATGGCAACTTCTTTTTCCTCTTTTTCTCTTTTCAATTCTGCATTTTCCTGTTGGGTCTTTAATAGCCTTTCTTCTATCTTGTTATTTTTTATGGTTATGCTTTCCAATTTTGCCCTTAATTCCTTAACAACTTCATCTTCAATAGGCTATTTGGTTCTGCGACTCCCAGTAGCTCTTGAGTTTGAAAGGTAATTTAATTCTTGACTCTTTCTTGGACCCATTGCTTGTATTCCTCTTTGGCTGCACAACTTCTAACCCCCAACTCTTTTCCTTTTATTGTAATTATATTCCAGGCTTCCCTAACTCTTCGAAGCGCTTCGGCGAACTCACCTTCATAATTCAGAATGAATGGGGTTAGTAGCTCGTCTGATGGAGGTTTTAGGATAGGGTAGGCCAACTGCCTTTTCCCCAGTGTTGGATTGTAATTGATGCAACCTCTGATACCCATGAGCGGGACATTTGAGAACCCTTTGCAGTGATAGATTAAGGAAGCCCTTTGTTGCCAAGCTGTTGCCATACCTAATTTGTTCTTAGTTGGGATAGCGAAATGTACCGCCCATTCTCGATCACTCAAAGTTTGATCGGGTAACACAACAAATCAGCTATAGGACACTGTGCTTTAGTATTTCTTTTGAACACGTGTGCGGTTAACCAAACATACAACACCGTGACGGCAAAAGAAACGAGTTTCTTCCTTTCTTCTCATAACAATCAAGCGTGTAGTAAACGTCTGCAAGTAAAGTTGTAACAGGATTTTCCCCTTTATTCTTCTTTGCTAGGAATATGTCTATGGCAGCTTGATCAAAAAAGCCATCTATAAGAGGGAAAAGCACCAATCCGTATACTGTCAAGGCTAGTACGTCCATAAAAACAATCCATTGATTATTGTCAGATAGATATTGCAAATAATTCTCTAAGAATTCCCTGGTAAATCCTCTGGCTTGGTTCCTTTCTTGGAAATCTTTTAAAAGATCACTAGACTGTAACCCTAGAGCTTGTGCGGCGGTTCGAAATGAATGACGGTGCTCTAGGTGATTGTATTGTTTGCAGCCTTCCAAGGGTAGATCCAGAATTTGTTCAAACTCTTCCAGCATAGGTGCCATCTGAAAATCTGGGAAAGTAAAACATCTGAGGGGAGGATCATAATATTGTACTAGAGCTGTGATGGCATTTTCCTGTACTTTAACTTTCAGTAATCCCAAAATATTTCTGTATTTCTTTGTCAGAGACATTTGCTGCATACCAGACAACTTGCTTCCCCAGACTTCCAAACTAGCCAAATCCACCGGTTTGGCCCCGACCCTTCTCTTCTTTCTTAACTGTACTGTTTCCACATTAATTTCCATTTCACCTCTTTTTCTTTTAATACTCTTCAAGAATCTGGGTCCTCTAAAGGAGAGAAAACAAACAAACAAATGCACACGTCAGTCATTGGATAAATAGCGGAATGCATGGTATAGAACTATTTATGCACACACCATTTCATACAGGTTTGCTATGGCATAATGAGATGATTTATGTGCATGTGGCATTTTATAAATTTGGGTGTAGTATTCTTACATAATCTGATAATTAGGACGTCATACGTATTCTATTTTTTGTTCCCCTATGTTCCTTTGCATTTTGGGGTTTTTTTTTTTTTTTTTTTTTCTTTTTTTTATTCCCTTTTTTATTTATATCTTGTTTATCATGATATGCAAATGACATGCTCTACTTATTCATACATATAATGCAGTAAGTCAGCAGAGTATAAGAGAATCGTGTGCCCTTTCAGTGTCTTGTGTCGGGTATCCTGTCCTAGGGAGCTAGGCTATTTAATGAATGAACCTCTCATAAGGGTGAGTTATATTCTTAAGGTATCAAGGTCACTAGAGCCAAGTTCCAGTCTACGATGCTTGCTACAACAGTAGGGAATGCTACCAGTTGTAGGGCATTGCAAATAGGACGCACTCTAGCTGGGGTTTTCGTGATTGTCAAACAGGACGTGCATCCAAAGTGACACCACTAGACCCCTCTATCCTAGGCTTCACTCAAGACCGGGTACAGGGCCCCACTCATGAGATGAATGCATTAATGTAATGTGTGGAGGGCACACGAATAATTGGGATACACCCAATTAGGAAATAGCGAGCGAGATATATATAGCAATTTATTGTTCTTCTACCTAAGGTTTACACAATGAATAAACAAACAACAAGAGATAGATAAGCAAATGAATAACCATGCAATAAATAAATCATGCAAATAAACAAGGAAGGGATCAATACAATGCACGCTCAATTATGGGGCTTGACTCTCTAATGTCCCGGTGGAGTCGCCATCCGTAACCGTAATTTCACGAGACGTGACGAACTCGCTAGAAATTTAAAAATAGAATTTAATTGTATGTGGAGCCGCCACCAAATTTTATTTTAAGGGGAAAACATTTGGAAAAACCCTAACTTGAGGATGAAATTCTAGGTTCTGGAGTCGGTTACAAATAAGGAAGGTGTTAGGCACCCTATTTGTCTGTTCAGAAGAACGGTACCCATAAACTGAGTGTGTGATTTTCTTTGCAATTTGTTTGATCCTTAAATATAATAAAAATAAATAGGTTTGTATGAAAATAGCCTGGACGGGACTTGATCCTGCTCCTACGTATTCCCGGTGCAATGGGAAATTCAAGGCTACGTAGTTCTGTTGTTTGGAAGAGTTTTAGAAGAATTTTGAGCTATTTGGTTTTTCAAATATGCTTTCAGTTCAATATGCACGAGTCTAAGACAAACGAGGGTTGCACTTAGACTCATATGACTCTCTAAATGTCAAACGGCGGGGTATGCTACTAGTTCGCACTTAGAGTTCATTGCGTGAGAACCAAGGTTTTGGAGAACTTTTAGAAGAGCTTTGGAGCGATTTTGTTTTAGATATGCTCTCAGTTCCACATGTGCATAGAGTCTAAGGCAAACGAGGGTTGCACTTAGGCTCATATGACTCTCTCTAGATGTCAAACGGTAGGGTATGCTACCGGTTCGCACCTAGAGTTCATTGCGTGAGAACCAAGGTTTTGGAAGAAGTTTTTAGAAGAGTTTTGGTGGATTTTAGCCTTTAAACATCCCTCAGTTCCACATATGCACGAGTCTAAGACAAACAGAAGGTTGCACTTAGACTCATATGACTCTCTAAATGTCAAACAAAGAGGGGTATGCTACCAGTTTGCACTTAGAGCTCATTGCGTGAGAACCAAGGTTTTTGAAGAAGTTTTAGAAGAGTTTTGGATAATTTTAGTTTTCAAAAGTCTTCTCAGTTCCACATATGCACGAGTCTAAGACAAACGAAGGTTGCACTTAGACTCATATGACTCTCTAAATGTCAACAAGTAGGGTATGCTACCAGTTTGCACTTAGAGCTCATTGCGTGAGAACCAAGGTTTTTGAAGAAGTTTTTAGAAGAGTTTAATATTGGATTCAGGGAGAATGGCCATCTGCCTCTATTGGCTTTTACATGCTCTCTTTCAAGATCTTTGAGTTGATTTGAGCAGTTGAAAGACTTACTTGTGATAGGCTATTCTAATTCATGATTAGTTTATTATCTTTTAAATAAGGTTAAGTTTTATGCAATTTCTGTAACCAACTGGGACTAGATTCTGGTTGAAGACTATAGGCAGAACCATGGCAAGGACCAATATTGCATTGAGTTATTGAAAGAGTTATATTCGTATGGATGGATGAACCAGGATCTATCTTTGAATCTATCAAGCAATTGAGGTCGGCCTAGGACAGATCCTTAGGCCTCACTATAAGCGGTCCTTTGATTTTAGTTAACAATAATTGGATGCAGCCAATAGACCAATGAAACCTTATTCTAATGCGAGTATCGAGTTGAACTAGAATTATGGTCGAAGACACAAACTTCCAAGTATCCTTTAGAAAATTATAAGTTAGAATGCATGGCTTACGCCGGCCCCATCAATCTTATACTAATCCAAACTCAGTCATAATAACATCATCTGTCATGTGAAGGTTATGAACTAACAAGAACCTAACCTTCCCCTGGAATTTTTAACAGTTTGCTAGGCATAGTCCAGGTTCAAGCAGAGGTCAAGCATCATAGTGTAAAGTTTTTCCCTAGCACTGTCTTAATCTGTTGGACTTACCTACATCCTGCTGGCTTTATCCCTAAACTTGGTCTCTAGAGCTGATCAACAGACTAACTATACTCTACGGCTGGTGATTATAATGTTGTGATATTTAGACTTTAAGCGGATCAACAAGCCACGCCCTAGGCCTTCCCAATATCGGTTGATCCTCCTCAAGTACACCTACTTTTATAAAAATCAATTTCTTACTCACCCAGAGCCTCTGCCTTTGGGGTCATCTTTAATGGCTATGATAGGGCTATTTTATCATAAATTGGTGATATCTTTTTACCCAATCGGGAAGCTGCATAGCCAAGGCCCCGATTCGAGATCTGTTTATCCCAGAACTACAAGGCCCACCACCTTGGGGTTGAAGGTTCTTGAGCTTACTGAGTCACGCGGCAGAATAACTCTATAATGGTACTTAGTGTGCATTTCTTAGTTACCATCCAGCATGTATTCATCGATTTGGTTTATAGAACTTCAACGCCTACCCTAATAACATTCCTAGTTTCCTGATTAACATCTATCAGCACCTTGGCCTTAGATATCAGAGAGTAATGGAATTGGAGAACTAACAATTGCTCATCTTTGATGTTAGGCTAGACTTCTGATATATTTTGCATGAAGTTTACTTTCGGTATTTGAATTCCTGAGTTAACCTTAGTAATCGACCCGGGGAACCAGTGATATACGGTAGGGACTATAATTAGGCCCCTAGTGCGATAAAAGCTGCCGAAGCCAAGGCTATGCCATATCTGTCTAATGCACCCAAGGCGAGCCCAGATGCGTTATTCTCGATCTTGAGCTATCTTCACAGATTTGTGCTTTTGCTAAATCATTGCCCTGCTTATCTATATATCAAGGATAACTCTTAGACCAAGTCTGCTAATCTGGACTAGTTTCTGTTAATAATCCTGAACTATGGGAGGTCCCTGAACTTACTTGAAAGCTAGGGGGAACATGAGGTTTGACCTAGGATATCATGCTTGAACTGGTTTCAAGTTGTGGGGAAGAGTTTTCTTACACTTTCATCTATCAGGCAGATGATTTCAAAAAGCAGGTAATGTGTCAGGAATGGCTATGCTAAGAGTGTAGATATTGCATACTGAGTTATGCATTATGCTAGTGCATATTCTTTGGTTAACTGAGCATCTTAACAACAGACTGGCCTATCCAGGTACAGATTCTTGACAGATTGGCTTATTTGGTTCATTTGGTTGTGTTATCCCTGGAGTTACAGATTCATTTTTCCTAAAATCTTAGTTTCTCCCTGTCTATCAAGCCTGATGATCTTGATTCACATACCTGACCCTGCTCTTCACCTTTAAATCGGGTAGGACCAAATTGAACCAAAGAAATATGGGTGTCCTAGAGGTATGTCTTGATATAAATGCCAAAGCTTAATCATTGAAGACCTATACTGGGCAGTATAAGGTTTACGATGGTATTCTATGATCTTTAGTCCTCCTAGTGTCTTTGTTAATGATCCTATATCGCTTTAAGCTCAAATTTGTTTTGGTCTCATAGGTTATCTTGTGGGAATCTCAGTTGTGACTCTAAATTAATTAGGACCACTAGACCTAAAGGGGAGTGCCCAGCTGCAGCCACCTCACTTACCAAGAGTTCTGTAATCAACTGATATAATTGTATGCTAATCTTGGATTAAGAGAACAGAATCTCTCTAAATTCCAATAAACACTTTCCTGTTTGTCAACTACGGATTGTCATGCACCTCCTTTGGTCTTGAGCCAAAATCTGGTGATTTTGGCCTTGTCCTAGACTTATGATTGTCTTGACTATTAATTTGGTAACTTTCTGGATTCCTACATAGGTAACTATCTTGAGTCAAGATCTAAGAACCCGACAGGAGCTCATCCTATATCTGTGCATTCATTCTAAGAACCAGGGCAGAGTTTGGGTTCATCATACCCACTAAACTAGCACCAGCTAAGCCTAAAATAAACAAAAGCCTCAGGAATTGACACCTCTCTCAGATTGATCATTGCCTGATCATTACCTCTTAGGACAACCTTTTATAAAAATGCCGTAAACAAAACCCAAAGCCAAATCAGAATTATCCTAAAGCTAGCCCTGTTGGTATTGGTAGTGTGGTTTGGCACTTGTGGTGGTGCAGCCTAATACTGCACTCTTGCTGCCACGATGTGCAATTAGGTTTTAATCACGTGAAGGTTGACTGAGACCCGTGTCTCCATCTCATCCTCATGAACCTTGTTTTGGGACTTATCCCTACCTGTTCCCACAACATTCTCGCATGATGAACTCCTAACATAATCCAAAAACTCCCATGTGTGTTCCTATAATCAGTTTTGGATACAATCCCAAGATCAAATAGGTATTCCCATTACCTAATGTTGTTTCCCTCCTTCAGTTTCTGTTTTAGTTATTATCGAGGATTATCTTTGGATCACAAGTCAACACCAAATGTTCTTGGTTCTATATTAGTCCCTAGGCAGACAAAAGAGGGTGATTTTGTAGAAGTTTATCACTGATCCTGTATTTTGCAGCAAAAGAACTTGACACCTTCAACCCCTTATTGCTAACTGAGCTAAGTTTCCATCTTAAGATTTCAGATTAACCGGAAGACCTATAACTTTCTTCTTACCGCAGTGTAGACTGGACATAATTGGTTTATCAAGCTTTAGTGCTGCGAGGAGTTTCGCTTCCGGGATGATACCGGTCTTGCATCTACATTCAACTGCGGTCTTTGGAAGGCACGCCCTATACACCTAGACACCCGATTTGGACTCCTCGAGGCCGGTCCTATAATGTTTACCTATTTGTTATGCTAAACTTGTTCCTATATTACCATTTTATGAACCTAGTCCTTTGCTAATCGTCTATAGGACCATCACGGTTCTTGACTTTTTAGCTTTGCTTCATGGTTTATTAGAATCTTTTTCAGTGCATACGATCAGTGTTAATGACTTTCCTAACAGGTCTCAATCTGATTTCCAACAAACATGCTACTGGCACATATCAAAAACGAATTTCAGCTTAACTGACCACGTCGCAGGACAGAATTACCAATCATTACTTCCAAAACAAAATCATATGACAGGATTAGGGCCTCCTCTACTAGCCTCTCCTTTTTGCTCATCAATCATGCCTCGGGGTGCATCGGGTTTATTAACCCATTCAAATGCTTTGCAATCTACGATAGTTGTTCCCAACAGTTAGCTATTCCTTTCACAGGATTTGTGGAACAAACAAGAGCTAAGCCTAAAATTTGACTAAGGCTGAGGGAAACATAAGCCTTTACTTTCTACGGTTTATCTTTAATCACTCACAGGTGCTGTTCAACTATGAGCAATTCACAAGTTCGTTTCGTAATCAAACATTGAGATCGGATTTTCATCTATTTATCAAAAAAATTTCAACACGGGCTAACTTGATTACTCATATTAAATCCGTGAAGCTAGTAACCCATGCGCTCCATTAGGATTCCGCATGTTCTACCGAGCAAAGAAGATGATAGATGCAACAAACATAACGGAAAATGGCGATAAGAATGAACCTTACCTTAACACAGAAAACTCAAAGCTAACTAAGGAACTCTCGGTAGAAGGATTCCACAGAAGCAAGCTCTTCTTAGAATGAGGGCAAAGTCCAGCGTTTTGCTGAGAACTGCTTCAATGCTAGGCTAATTCTTCCAATCTGAGATCGAGACCTCGAATCAAAAGTGTTTCTTCGATTCTCTTCTCGCTCTTGTTCCCCTCCTTCTCTCTTCTTCTCCCTCTTTACTGTTTCTCCTTTTCTCACTCTGTTTCTTCGGTTTTTCCGCTCCAAAACCGTTCCCCCCAAATTCTTCAAAAAACCTTTTATACCCCTCTTTAACTAGGGGTAATACCTAAAGCGCCCCTTGGTTTCTCCCTAACCCAATAAAATACCCATCCTAACTAACCTCTAACTACCCTAACTAATTCTTACTACTAACCCTTTTCTATTTTCCTATTTTTATTTCTACCTTTTCTCTTATCTTTTCCATTCATTTAGCCTTTGTGATTTAATTAAAATTTCCCGGATGGAAATTGGTGATGATAAAGTATCCAGGACCAGGATTATATTGGATCAAGACTAAGACCAGTAGGGCGCTAGGACCTAGATCAAACTGGTCCATTCTATTTAGAAGGACGACCGGGATTAAGTACTAGGACTAGATTGGGCCAATAGTCTAGGACTAAGACAAGCATGAATATTGTAGGACAAGGACTATTATTAGCACGAGGAGGACCAATATTAGTATTGGGACATGAATAGTGACTAGAGTAAGACAAGGACCAATATTAGTAGGGCCAAGACCAAGAGTAAGACAAGGACCATTAGTAGGGCCAAGACCAAGAACAAGCAAAGAAGACAAGAACCAGGACTAGGGTATTGGGACTAGACCATTAATAGCGCTAGGATCAGTATCAATATTGGGGCCGGGACCAACGGTGGCACCAAAACCACGATTAGTACTAGAACAAGGACTAGTAGTAGGACCAGACTCGGACCAATAGTAGGATAAAAACCAGGATCAAGACAAAGACCAACACCGATAATAGAACCAGGTCCAATAGTAAGACAATTACTAGGTCGAGTAATAGGATCGGGACAGGTCTAGTAGTAGGACCTAGACTAAGACCAATAGTAGCACCACGAATAAGATCAATACTAGCATTAGGACCGAGAATAGAACCATGATCGGGATCAATCCCAATACCAGGATCGGTAAATAGATTAGCACCGAGATAAGTACATGGAACAATACCAGCAATAGTGATCCAGTCTTGGTGCTACTATTGGTCCTTGTCCTGGTCTTGGTCATCCGCTAGTCCTGGTGGTAGTATTGATCTGCTCCTTGTGCTACTACTAGTTTTGGTCCACGTATTGATCCTGGTTCTGGTGCTACTACATCGGTCCTGATCCAACTACTAGACCTAATCCTAGTATTGACTATGGTCTTGGTCTTATTACTAGATCTTTTGCAATTATCGATCCTGGTCTTAGTCCTACTATTGGATATGAAGTAGTTGCTGATCCTGGTCTTAGTCCTACTAATTGTTCTGGTTCTAGTACATAACCTGGTCGAGGTCCTACCGTTGGATCTGGTCCCAAAACTTAACCTAGTTATTGTCCTACTACTCATGCTGGTCCTAGTATTGATCTTGGTCTTGGTCCTGTTACGGGTCCTGGTTTGACTATTAGACGTGGATCAATTACTGATCCTGGTCTTGGTCCTACAAGTGGTCCCAAAAATTATCCTTGCCGTTATCACAATATTGATCCTCATCCTGGTCCTGGACCTGCTACTGGACCTTCTTCCAGTACTGATCCTACTTCTCGTCTTATTACTGGTCTTGGTCCCCATAGTCATCATGGTTGTGGTCCTACTACGGTCCTTGTCCAAGTACTTATCTCGAAACTAGTCCCACCACTAATACTGCTACTCGTTCTACCACTAGCGTTGGTCCTAGTACTAATCCCGGTCTTGGTGTTATTGTTGGTCCTGATCCCAATACTGATCCTGGTCTTGGTCCCAATACTGATCCTGGTCCTAGTCTTGGTCCTACTACTAGACCTTGACCAAATGCTAATCCTTGTCATGGCTCTGTTATTAGTCCTGGTCCTAGTACTAATCTTGGCTTAAGTCCCTGACTGATCCTACTTCTGGTCCTACTACTAGTCCTTGTCCCAGGACGGATCTTGGTCCAAATCCTACTTTTGGACCTGGTCCTAGTATCGTTCCTGGTCCTTGTATTAATTCTAGTGCCGATCCTATTAATAATCATGGACTTGGTCCCATTATTGATCCCAGTCCTAGGAGTGATCCTAGTCTTGGTCCTACTACTGGTCCTGGTCCTAGTAGTGATCCTGGTCGTGGCTCTACTACTGTTCCTAGTCCTAGTACTAATCCTGGTCTTGGTCCATTTACTAGTCATGGTCCTAGTACAAATCCTTGTTATACTACTACACATGTCCATGTACAGATCCTAGCCCTTGTCCTACTACTAGTTCTGGTCTAGGTCATACAATTGTTCCTAGTTCTGGTCCTACAATTGAATCGTCATACTACTGGTCCTTTTCCTGTGGTTTAAGTGTGTGTTTGTTGTGTGTGTGATTATGGTATATGAGTGTTTGTTGTATGTGTGTAGGTTTTTTGTTTCCGTTCTTTTCCATTATTTGTAAGTATATTTTTTGTTTCTATTTGTTTGTTGAAAATAATTTTTTTGTACCTTTATGTTATTTGAATGTTTTTGCATATATGTGTTTGTTGTGCTGTTCATGTTGTTTTCCTAGAAGTGATGGTTATTTGCATTTGTATGTTATATGCTTGTGAGTATGTATGTTGTATATATTGTTTTGTAATTTGTACCATGTGATACGTGTGTATGTTTTGTTTAGATATGTTTATGTAGGACAATGTTGTTGTGTGTCTATGTTTTATTTGTCTGTGTGCATGTATGTTATTTGAGTATGTGTGTTTGTTGTGTGTGTCTCTTTGTGTGTGTATTTAACTTGTTTGTGTGTGCGTCTCTCTGTGTGTGTATTTAGCTTGTTTGTGTGTTTGTTCTGTGTGCTCATGGTTGTTGTGTGCTATTGTTTATATAGTGTTGTGTTTTATATTAGTGTTTTGGCTTACGAATTACGGTTAAGTGTGTGTATGTTTGTTGTGTGTTTTTATTTTATGACTAAGTATGTATGCATCTGTTGCTTATGTTGTAAATTTATTTTTTTGTTTATGTTATGTGTGTTACTTGTTTGCGTACTTTGTGTGTACGTTATTTGAATGTGTGCATGTGTGGAGTATGTTTGGTTGTGTTCATTATGTGTGAGTATGTTTGGATTTTGCTTATGCATATATGTTTTTATTTGTATGGATTGTTGTTTGTTATTTTTAGGGGTGTGTTCTTTATCCATGTGTTTGTGTATAGGCTTGTCGTTGTGTGCATTTTATGCTTGTGTGTTTGTTGTTTTTTGAAACA
Organism: Canavalia ensiformis; assembly: GCA_026541065.1. Classification (NCBI taxonomy): domain Eukaryota; kingdom Viridiplantae; phylum Streptophyta; class Magnoliopsida; order Fabales; family Fabaceae; genus Canavalia; species Canavalia ensiformis. Next base: position 49,183 of record JAMKYM010000607.1, read on the forward strand.
TATTTATATTGCATATGTTGTTTGTATAAGTGTATTTGTTATGTGTGTTATTTAAAAGAGTGTGTGTATGTGGTGTGTTCTTTGTATATATATTGTATACGAACGTATGTGCATTGAATGTGAGCTTTTGTTGTATGTGTAGTTCTTTTGCATGTGTTTGTTTGTCTTTTTTCTATGGTGTGTTTGAATGTCTATATGTGTGGTTTCTATGTGTATTTGTTAATTGTGTGCTTGTTATGTGTGTTGTCAAAATATATTTGTGTTTGCATATATGTTGTTGTTTATGATTGTGTGTAAATGTGTTGGGTGTTTGTGTGTTTCTTCATTGTTTTCATTTTTTTACTTCTGCTCTTTCTATAAGTGGGTATTTTGTATGCTCTTTGTTTGTATGTGATATACAAGTGTATGCTTGTTGAATGCGTGTATATAATCATTGTACGTGCGTTGTGTTCGAATTTTTATGTGTTGTGTATACTTCAATTGTGTGAGTGCTTGTTGTATATTAGCGTTTGTTGTATGTGTGGGTATGATTTTTGTTTGTTTTATTGTCCATTCTTTGTAAGTATCCAAGACCAGGATTAGTAATTGGACAAGGTCTAGTAATAGGACCAAGACTAGGATCAGTATTGGGACAAGGACCAGTAGTACGATTCGGACAACGATTAGTATTGGGACCAGGACCAGCATCAGTCTTAGGACAAGGACCTGTAATAGGACCAAGACCAAGATCAAATGTAGGATTAGGACCTGGATTAGTAACTGATCTAGGTCTAAGAGTAGAAGGAGGACCAGGATCAGTACTAGGACTAGAACTAGGATCAATAGTAAGTCTAGGACCAAGATTAATACTAGCATATGGGCCAGGATCAGTACTATGACCAGGACCAGTAGCAGAACAAGAACCAGAATCACTATTAGGGCTAGGGCCAGTAGTAGCACTAAGACGAGCATCAATACTGGGACAAGGACCAGTATTAGCACTTGGACCTGGATCAGTACTGGCACCAAAACTAGTAGTAGGACAAGGACCAGTAGTAGGACTAGAACCAGGAGTAAGGCCAAAACCAGGATAATTATTGAGACTAGGAGCAACATCAATACCAGGACCAAGACCAGTAGTAGCACAAGAACCAGGATCAATACTAGCACAAGGACTAGTAGTAGGACTAGGACCTAGAATAATAGTAGGATCAAAATCGTGATCAGTACTAGGACCAACACCAGTAGTAGCAGTAGGATCGATATTGAAACCAGGTCCAGCAGTAAGACGAGGACTAGGACCAATAGTAGCACCACGAATAGGATCAGTACTACGAACAATACCAGTAGTACTTATCTTGGTCCTGGTGCTACTATTGGTCCTGCTCCTGGTCCTGGTCCTACTACTAGTACTGGCGGTAGTATTGATCCTAGTCTAGGTGCTACTACTAATCTTGATCCACGTATTGATCCTGCTTCTTGTGCTACTACTAGTCATAGTCCAACTACTGGTTGTGATCCTAGAACAGATCATGGTCATACTCCTACGCATATCCCAGTATAGATCCTCTCCTTTGTCCTACTACTAGTTATCCTAGGCTTGGTCCCAATACTGATCCTTATCTTGGTCCTACTACTGGCTTAGGTGCCAGTACTAATCCTGGTCCTGGTGTTACTATTGGTCCTGGTCCAAGTACAAATACTGGCCTTGGTCCTACTACTAGTCCCAATAATTATCCTTGGTCTTGTCTTAGTACTATCCTCATTCTGGTCCTGGTCCAAGGACTGATCCTAGTCCTGGTCCTACTACTGGACCTCATTCTAGTACTGATCCTAGTCCTCATCCTATTACTGGTCCTGCTCACCGTACTAATCATGGTTGTGGTCCTACTACGGGTCCTTGTCCAAGTACTTATCCCAATACTTGTCCTAATACTAATCCCAAACCCAGGACTGATCCTAATCTTGGTCTTATTAGTAATCTTGCTCCTAGTCCTACTACTAGCGTTGGTCCCAGTACTGATCCTGGTCTTAGTGCTACTATTCGCCCTGGTCGCAATACTGATCCTGGTCTTGGTCTTACTAATGGACCTGGACCAAATGTTGATCCTGGTCAAGGTTCTGTTATTGGTCCTTGTCTGAGTACTAATCTTGGCCCAAGTCCCTATACTAATCTTGCTTCTGGTCCTACTACTGGTCCTTGACCAAGGACGGACCTTGGTCCGAGTCCTAATTTTGGACTTGGCCCTAGTATCGATCCTGGTCCTTGTCCTACTACTACTCCTGATCCTGGTCCTTGTCCAATAATAGGACCAGGACCAAGATCAATAATTGTCTAGGTCCAGTAGTAGGATCAAGATCAGGATCAGTACTGGGACAAGGATCAAAAGTAGGATCGAGAGCACGATCAGTATTTGGACTAGGTTAAGTTGTTGGACTAGGACCAGTACCAGTAGCAGGATCAACACTGGTACCAAGATCAATAGTAACACCAGGACAAGGATCAATACCTTGACCAGGATCAGTAGTAGCACTAGGAAAAGGATCCATAGTGGCACCAATACTAGTAGTAAGACCAGGACAAGGATGAGGAACTGGTCCAAGTTCTGTAGTAGGACCAATGCCAAGACCACTAGTAGGACCTGAACCAGGATCAATATTTGGACTAGGACCAGTAATAGAATCAAGACCAGGATAAGTATTGGAACCGGGTCCAATAGTAGTACCAGGATCAATACTAGAACTAAGACTAGTAATAGGACCAGGACCATAATTAGTCATGGGACCAGGATCCGTAGTTGGACCCTTACCGAGATTAGTTTTAAGACCAAGATCAATAGTAGGACCATGACCAAGATCAGTCCTGGGACTAGAACCAGTAGTAGGAATAGGACTAGGATCAGTACTTGGACTAGGTCCAGTAGTAGGACCAGGACAAGGATTAGTCCCTAGACAAGGACCAATAGTAGGACTGTGACTGGGATCAGTACTTGGACCAATACCAGGATCAGCACTACCACCAGGATCAATAATAGCACCAGCACAAAGATCAGTACTGGAACAAGGAAAACTAGTAAGACTAGGACACAGATTAGAACTGGGACCAATACCAGTATGACCAATACCCGTAGTAGGACCAGGACCAAGACTAACAGTAGGACCATGACCAAGATTAGTAGTATGACTAGAACCAGAACCATGACTAAGACAAGGATTAGTATTGGGATTAGACTAGCACAAGGATCATGATCAATACTAGCACCAGGACTAATTGTATGGTGAATTTTATGTTAAATTCTCTTATTTGTAATTTTATAAAAATGAAATAGAATTTATTTATTTTTATTCTATTCTTTTCATGACATGAGAATGTATTTATAACATTTTTTATTTATATTTATATATTATTTAAATTTTTATATAAAATTTAAAAACTAGCGGAGTAAATATATTTTTATTTATTATAAAATCATAAAATTTTGATTTAAACTTTTAATTTAAATAAATAAGTTTTAATTTAGTATTTTTTAAAAAAATTATTTTTACCTTATTATTATTAGTTTAAAATTTCGATACATGTTAGGCGTATGTTATTTTAATAAAATAAAAATAGTTTATATTTAAAAGTAGAGTTTAAAATCATTAAATTATAAAATGAAAAAATAAAGTTAAAAATTAAATATATTGAAGGAACTAAATATATATTTAATATAAAATTAATTAATACTTTATTTATATATATTAAAATTATTGTTAAATATTTTTATATATTTAATTTATCTCATTAATTTAGTCATTATATTAAACAATCATTTTTGAAAGAATAATTAAATAATAAATAAAAATTAGTTTTACTTGGAAAATAAAATAATAAATTAAAATAAGTATGAAAGAAGTTTGTGTTAGTGAAAGACAGTATTTTGTTGCAAAATCAATGCAGAATGGTGAAGCAAGAATAATTAAATTGCCTTCCTCTCTCCTGTGTTAAAAACCAATGGTTGAAATGTGGAATAAATTTTAAACTACGTTTCTTCTTATGCTCTAGCGTTTTTCAAATGATTAATAAACATTTCCTCATTTTTTGAGCTTTTGGTGCAAAAGCATGGATGTAAAAAGATTTCGCATGAAAACCCATGAGCTTTAACATTCTTATTAATGCAAGACAAACATTATAGCTACTGCTAATTATAGAAACTAATGAATCAAATACATTTTTACATATCAACAGACACAAATAAAAAAGGATAAAATTTTTAAAAATTAAAATAAAAGCATCAAGGAAAAGGAGTAAAAGCATCGTTACCTTAAATGTTACTTTAATAAATTAAAAATAGTTTATATTTAAGAAAAGAGATTAAAATCAGTAAATTCAAAATGATAAACTAAATTTAAAAATTTAAAATATGAAAAGAACTACAAACATACTTAATAAAAAATTAATTAATATTTTATTTATATATATTAGAATTATTATTAAATATTTTTATATATTTAATTTCTCTAATTAGTTTAATTATTATTATAAATAAATTTTTTGTAAAAGTAATTAAATCATAAATAAAAATTGGTATTACTCAACCAAATTAAATAATAATTGAAAATAAATGTGAAAGAAGTTTTTCTTTGCGTGCAAGACAATATTTTCTTGTATAATCATTAGGCGTGGTGCATCAGGCACAATCAAATTGTCTTCCTCCTTCTCGTATTAAAACCAAACGTTTGAAATGTGTGACAAAATTGAAACTACGTTACTTGCACTCGCTCATTTTCAAATTATCATAAAGCATCTTCTCATTTTAGTTTACGATACAAAAATAGGAAAGTAAAAAGACTTTGCATGAAAATCCATAAACTTTAACACCCACATTAATGTAAGACAAACATCACAACTACTGCTAATCATATAAACTAATGAACTAAATATATTTTCACACATCAACAGACACAGATAGAAGAGGATAAAAATTTTAAAACCTAAATTAAAAGCATCAGGGAGAAGAAGTAGAACCATCGTTACCTTAACTATGACGCTTGTAAATTACTTTAATTTCCTCAAACCCCTTCACCCGTGAAAAAAATTGAATCATTAGGAAAAGTTTAAGAAGTTCAAGCGAACAGAAGAACAATGTCAGCCAAAAAGAGGGGAACGAAAAGTGAAAATAATGTCTTAAAAAAATAAAAACATTATAACTTTAGTAATTTTATTTTAGAACATAAAATATAAATGTTTATTGTCATAAAAATGTTATTTTATACTCTTTAATGTTTAAAATGTATATTAAATTATTAAGTGATGTATTAATTGTATATTAAATTCTCTTATTTGTAATTTTATAATAACGAAATAAAATTTAATTTTTTTCTTTTATTCTTCTCATGACAGAAAAATATATGTATAACATTTTCTCCATTCTATTTTTATATATTATTTAAATTTTTATATAAAATTTAAAAATTAGCGAATTAAATATATTTTTATTTTTTAAAATCTTAAAATTTTGATTTAAATTTTTAATTTTAAAATAATATTTAATTTTTATTTTTTAAAATAAATTATTTTTACTTTATTATAATTAATGTGTAAAATATTGATACATGTTAAGTGCATGTTATTGTGATAAATTAAAAATGGTTTATATTTAAGAAAAGAGATTAAAATTATTAAATTTGAAATGATAAACTAAATTTAAAAATTTAAAATACTGAAAGAGCTAAAACTATATTTAATAAAAAATTTATTTATATATATTAAAATTATTATTAAATATTTTTATATATTTAATTTCTCTCATTAATTTAATTATTATATTAAATAATTGTTTTTGTAAAAGTATTTAAATAATAAATAAAAATTAGTATTGTTTAAAAAATTAAATAATAATTGATAATAAATGTGAAAGAAGTTTTTGGATATGTGGACAATATTTTCTTGAATAATCATTGCAGCATGGTGCTGCAGATATAATTAAATTGTCTTTCTCCCTCATGTATTAAAACCAAATGCTTGAAGTGTTCGACTAATTTAGAATTACGATTCCTGTTTTCTTTCGTTTTGAAACGACCATTAAACGTTTTCTTGTTTTAGATTATGGTGCAAAAGCAACTAAGAAAAAGACTACGTATGAAAACTCATAAGCTTTAACACCTGTACTAATGTAAGACAAACATCACAGTTACTAGTAATCTTAGAAACTAACGAAACCAACTACATTCCCACACACCAATAAGCAAAATAGAGAATAATAAAAAATTTCAACACTAAAATAAGATCATAAAGGATAAAAAAAGTAGAACCATCATTACTCTGACTATGAAGTTTGTAACTCATTTTAATTTACTCAAACTTTTTCACTAGTAAAATAAAATCGAAATACTAAAAAGAGTTTAAGGAACCCAAACCAATTGAAGAACAATGGTAGCAAAAAAGAAAAGGAAGACAAATAGTGAAAATAATGTCTTAAAAGAATAAAAATATTATCACTTTAGTAATTTTATTTTAGAACATAAAATATAAATATTTATTGTCATAAAATATAAATATTTTTCAGTTTTATTTCTTTATATTATTTAAATTTTTATATAAAATTTAAAAATTAGTGGATTAAATATATTTTATTTATTATAAAATCAATAAAATTTTGATTTAAATTTTAATTGTAAAATAATAAATTTTAATTTTTAATTTTTTAAAAATAAATTATTTTTTTACCTTATTATTATTAATGTTTAAAACATTGATACGTGTTAAGTAAATATTAGTATAATAAATTAAAAATTGTTTATAATTAACGGTAAATCATTAAATTTTAAAATGAAAAACTAAATTTAGAATATTGAAAGAACCAGAAATATATTTAATATAAATCTAATTAAATTTTTATTTATATGTATTAAAATTGTTATTAAATATTTTTAGAAATTTAATTTGTTTCATTAATGTAGGCATTACATTAAACAATTGTTTTTGTAAATATAATTATATAATAAAGAAAATTTAGTTTTATTTAAAAAATTAAATAACAATTGAAAATAAATGTGAAAAAAATTTGATAGTAAGTGCAAAACGGTATTTTGTTCTATAATCATTGCGGTATGAGGCCACAAGCATAATTAGATTGCCTTCTCCTTTCTGTATTAAAAATAAATGGTTGAAATGTGCGAACAAATTGAAACTAGTATCTTGTGCTTCCATATTTTCAAACACCTAGCAAGTGTTTGTACAAAAGTATGGAAGTAAGAAAACTTTGCTCGCATGAAAACTATAAGTTTTAATACCCACGTTAATTCAATAGAAACATCAAAATCTTAGAAACTAATGAACCAAATACATTCCCACATATTAACATGCACTCCTCAAACCCCTCATCAGTAAAAGAAAATTGAATCATTTAAGAGTTTAAGGAATTCAATCGAACAAAAAAATAATAACAAAAAAGGAAGACAGACAGAAAAAATAAGTCCTAAAAAATTTAAACCAATATCACTTTAGTAATTTTATTTTAGTACATAAAATATAAATATGTATTGTTATATATCTTTATATTTTATATTATTACATGATGTATTAATTTTATGTTAAATTATCTTATTTTTAATTTTATAAAAATAAAATAAAATATAAATTTTTTTCTCATATTCTTTGATGACATAAGAATGCATGTATAACATTTTTCTGTTCTATTTTTATATATTATTTAAATTATTATATAAAATTTAAAAATTAGTGGATTAAATATATTTTTATTTATTATAAAATCATAAAATTTTGATTTAATTTTTTTATTTTAAAATAATAAATTTTAATTTGTTTCTATATATTTTAAAAATTATATGATACAAACAAAATATAATAATAATATAATATATAAAATTAACTTAAAATTGACCTAAACTAAAAATGTTTAATCATAAAAAGTATATTTTAAAAATAAGTAAAGTGATTATAAATATTTTAAAATTAAAAAATTTATCTAATTACTATAATATTTAAATTTTGTATAGATACAAAAGTTGAGACAATAAAAGTAAAAAAGCTAAAAAAAACAAGCCAAACATATTTAAAATATTTATATAATATTTGATACGGTACCCATAATACAACCAATATATTAAGATATATTTTTTTTTTACCTTTTTAGTGTTTAATAGTTCTCTTTTTTATACAATTTTAAAATAATTTCTATATTAAATTTTTTTGTATGGTGTGAAATACAAACATTAAAAATTTAAAATAAATGTAAAAATGAGATTTGTTGGCCATCTTTTATTAATTTTTAATAAAAAAAATAATAGGAGAATGTTATTGTGACTATTATTTTTTTCTTATATAATATTAATTTTAATATAATTTTAGAATTTTTTTAAAAAAGTTAATGGAATTGATGTTTCATGTTATGTGATATTATAATTTTTAAAATTTATATATTTCATATTATAAATTATAGGTGTGTGAGTGTGTTTATAATTAAAATTTTAATACGTTGAAAATCATGAATATTTTTTATATTTATCTTTAAAATAAAAAAATACTAATTATTTTAAAAATATTAGTTAAAAAATTAAAATAATTAAAGATATATAATTATTGTAATTTTAATATATTACCATATTAAAAGATTAATAAAAAAATTAAGCAAAGTGGAAGGATAAATTTGGAGTGTCAAAATATTCAATATCTATCGAAATTGAGAGCTCCCTCCAAACCACGAGCACGGCTTAGTAATATCACAATTCAGTATTAATATTACTAATAGAAATGATCTTGATCTTGTAATGCTTTCTTGATCAAACATTTGCATTTGCAGCGTCTCCTCGTTGGAAGGCTACTGGCGAGCGTCTCCTCTTCCACCGCCGCTATCGGTCTTCACTCACCCGCTTTCTCCATGGTAACAACATGCTAATTGACCCAACATTATTTGCAATTTCTTCATCAAGAATTACTGACCCAGCAAAAAATGCTTTCTTGATTCCTTTCAGTTGCTTTTGGACATGGTTAGGCAGTGGATGACAAAAAAACAAGAGCCCAAATCAATATAAAAGGTTGGAGTGAATTTTCTGTCACCACTTCCAATTTTTAGTCATTCCAATCCAAAAGAAAGTCCATGTTAAAATTTCCCCTTTTTTCTCCCTAATTAGATAGGAAAAATTGGGTTTGCTGCATCATTTTTGGTAACATCATTTTTCTTGGCTTCTAAGTCATAGCAAATATTTCACCTTCAAGGTCTAAGATTTTCCTTAACATAATACTTATTCTAGACTAGTTTACATTCCTTCTTTCATTCTCAAGCATGTTTAGTCATTAGTAAAAGAGTTAACTGATGATTAGTATTTGTTAAATCAAATATAATTTCAGTCTAATGCACCTCTTTACATTTAAGTTTTATTCTACATTTGCTACGAATCCTGTTTTCTACTGTGTTAGACTAGTTATTCCATATTAAGTATCTAGTTGACTCAAAATAATGGCCCAAACATTCTCTTTTCAAGGCATTTCCCACTCTATCACTCTAGAAATAGCTGCACTTCAGATCAAATCCCTCATAACCCATGAAACTCCATTAAACAAAATCAAGAACAACATTGTTTATCGTAAGTGTTGATTACTTATGTAAAAAGTTTCAATTTGTGATATGAATTTGTGGTATATAACAAAATTGTTGGTTGCTTTATTAACCATATAATGTGATTTGTGGTAAAATAATTATTATTATTATTTTATTCAATTGATGGTTGCTTTATTAACCATATAATGTGATTTGTGTTAGGTTACTAAGAATGTTTGGTTTAGCTTTTGGGAGGGGAGAATTTTTGAAAGTAAAAATTAATTAATTCTCTAGGATTAAGTTAAAATAAACATGCAATAATTTGATAATTTATATCATCAGATTTCATACCCTTATAAACTTTTTTTCTAAATTCTTTCCTAATATTTACCTAATTTTTAAATTATGTAAATGTAAAAATAATTTGTAAATACTTACACTTTTTCTCAATCTTTTGATTAAGTATTTTTTCTTTTCAATTCCAACCATTTTATTGATTCTTAATTATATCTCCAAAATTCCATGTCCATAAACAATTTTTCTTGATACATATAAAATTAATTACATTTTATTTATTTAGTTGAAATATATGTTTTTAAGTTGTTTTCAATTAGATCATATAATTTTTCACTATAAAAAAATAATTGCTTAATTGTTAAAAGATCAAATAATATAACCAATCTTAAATATTTTAGTTTAGCATAATACTACAATTTTCTTTGGTAACCACTTACTTAATAAACAAAAGTTAAGGAAAACTTTATTTTAACAATGTTACAAAAGTTGGTTTCAATTGTATCGGTTAGATTGAAATTGGTTACCTTTTCAAATAATTTAAATTAAAAAATTATTTAAAAAATAATAAATTTATGAACAATCAAAATCGGTAAAAAAATCAATTTATATAAAATAATATTTTAACTATTTTTAAAAATATTAAAATTATATTATATTTATTTAATCTTACATATATAACTTACATTATTACAAACTAAAAAGTACATATATTCTAAATTTTTAAAAATTAAGTTTTACATAGATTAAATAAGACATAACATAAATTTATTTATTTTTACAAAATTTTTTATTTATATATAGATTGGATTTTTATGAATTTTTTCGGTTTCTTATTGATTTTTTGTTAAAATGATTGTGTAACTCAAATGATCCATATTAACTTCTGGTTTTAGTTCAATTACTCCAACCGATCAATTCGGTTCAAGTTTCATAATTATAAATAATATATTGTATTATATATATTTTAATAAAATATATATTATAAATATTTTTTAATATTATTTAATTAATAGTGATTTAATCAATAGTTAGATCATCTAATTTTAAATTTTTGAAATTAAATCGGTTTCATATTTTTTACTAATTTAAAATATTTTTTTTACATTTAAAAAAGGTTTGATTATTGAATATGTATAAAATTAATATGAATAACACTTATTTTGATCTCATTTTTTTATTAGCAATTTTGGATCTTTGCATTATTCAAACTTTAATAAGCAATTAGATTTAATAATATTTAATCTGATCACTCTTTTATTTTTCAAATAACTTTTGTTTTACATATTTACAAACTTTGATCATGTGATAAAGAGCATGCTTAAATAACCTGAAGTTGTGACATGAAGTAATCCAACAACAAAGTTTTTAAATCCAAACCCAAAGTTACAAAATAATTTAAATCTAAACAAAGAGGTACAAAAGTTAGGAAGAAATCCCAAACTTAGATGTTAATCTCCTTCAAATTTTGGGAACAAGGTTTTGTCAGAAACATATTCACAAAAATATAACATAGATGTTAAGACTAACATTTCTACAATTAAGGCAACCACATTGAAACAAATTAGAACTATGTTTTCACCCCACCTCATGTTTTCAATGAATCATTATTATTGGAAGTCTTATGGAAGCATATACTACACTAATGAATTTACATGAACATTAATTAATATTGTTTTTATTGTATCTTTCTTTCCATCAAACATCAAAAAACAAACAACACTCATTACTTTATATCTACATGGCTAGTATCCACATAACCTTCTCTCGCGTAACGTGAGAATTAAGATTTGAGACATGAGGCCTTCAAACAATTATATATAATAGAAGAAAGATTTTAAGATGTAATAAAATATTGATATAATATATGATAATTAAAATTATATATGTCTTTGCATGTGAGCGTGCCTATTAGCAAGGGAAATGGGAGGTTTGATGAGCATGACCTTCCTTATGTAGCTTAGGAAAAACAACAGTATAAAGCTCTCCCTCCAATTGCAAACGACCTCAGAATGCTTTCTTGATCATCGTCTTCGCGTTTTGGCATTTTCAAACATTTGCATTTGCAGCGTCTCCTCAAATGCGTTTCACCTTTCCTCGTCCACCACCAAAATCAGCATTACCTATTTCTTGATCAAGAATTATTGACCCACCAAGAAATGCTTTCTTTATGTTTTTGCTTTTGGAGGAGAACAAAGAAACAGAGCACAAATCAACATTGACTCTGTTTCTGATTTCCACCCTTCCGTGGTTTGGTCATCAAAATTGGGTTAGTGGGTTAGTTGTTGTGGACATTTATTGATTCTTGAGGATGAAAATTTTGATTTTTTTCTTTTTCTGTTGTGGTAGTGGAGTATACCTAATTTTTGGGATAGTTCTATGGAAACTCAGAACAAGATTGACACATATGCGGTGACCCACCCACAAGGTATTCAAATTCTATTGCCTCCCTATTTACTTAATCCCATATAAAAGGCTTCATGTTTTGGTACAGTTTGTAGTTTTAATATTTTGATGTGCATGTATTACAACATTAGCTATTATTAAAGTTTTTTAACATTACTATAATTTCTACAAAAATTGTTTGTGATTAACACTATATATATAACTCACTATAAAAAACAATTGATCAATGATGAGTATGAAATCAATTTATTGGCAAAGCATGTATATACACTCTTAATATGGCTTTAGATAATTAAAATCCTCATGTTTACATTGGTAAATTAAGAGTTCAGAAGTTTGGCTAAATATTGTTTAGTAAAATTAAATAAGTTGAGGAGGTGTTAATTTGAGAATGATATGTTGAAAGGAGCTTAATCATGAATGTGCAGAAGTTTTTAATAGCATTAGGATTGGAGGGTCATCTCAAATAATAACTTAAAAGTATTTAGTGTAAAGGAATGCCAATTATGACATATATACTCCTATTTTTAGCAGAATACATTTAATTGGTTTGTATGATCCATATATTTTGCATTTTTTTCCCCAAGTACTTTGCTCCATCTAAAAGTTATCTTTATGATTTTTCCAAACAACCATTGCATAGACATAAACTTCTCGTAGAATAGACACACATAAAACTTACATAAACACATGCATGCACAAACAACGAACACACAATCAACAAACTTACGAACAACTATAACATGCACATACAAATAGTACACAAAACAACGTACATCATACACATACAACACACATACAACTTACATAAACACATGCATACACAAACAACGAACACATAATCAACAAACTTACGAACAACTATATCATGCACATACAAATAGTACACAAAACACAAACTCATGTACATCATACACATACAACACACACACATACAACTTACATAAACACATGCATACACAAACAACGAACACACAATCAACAAACTTACGAACAACTATAACATGCACACACAAATAGTACACAAACCAACAAACTCATGTAATCATACACATACACCACACACACATACAACTTACATAAACACATGCATACACAAACAACGAACACACAATCAACAAACTTACGAACAACTATAACATGCACATACAAATAGTACACAAAACACAAACTGATGTACATCATACACATACAACTTACATAAACACATGCATACACAAACTTACGAAAAACTCTAACCGGCACACAAAAATGGCACACAAAAATAGTACACAAACATCAAACTCATGTACATCGTACACATACAATAGGCACACATACAACTTATATAAACACACAACATATAAACCGATATACATATAACCATCACACATAAAAACTTAGAGAGGGAAGGAACAACTTAATTTAAATCTCGAACCTTTCCTTGTGTTTGGAAAGAAAAGTTTTCTTCTCTTATATCATGCAGGTGCACCTTGGATCCAAAGGAAACAAGGATAATTGAAGATACTTGAAGACTGGATCATTATTGTAATAAATTAAAAAAGTTAAAATTCAAATTTAACCATTGTAAAGCTTTTTAGAATTTCGTTGTAGTAGGTTACAAATTCTTGTAAATCTTAGATGCTTGTAAGTAGGTTTTCTTACTTTGTAATGTTTCTTTTTGCAATTTGTGTGTAAAATAAGACTTGTGGACTTATACTAACTTGGTGTAGGATACTCACCAAGTGAATAAGACTTGTGGACTTATACTAACTTGGTGTAGGATACTCACCAAGTGTGTGGAGTGTATGGCTTGTGCATGATTAGAGACATATAGGGGTGTTAGGTGTTATTTGAGATTTTAGAAATTAGTAGCACTAACTTGTGTTTTTATTTTGTTTTGTGAGGTTGAAGGGAGCCAGGTATGTTTTCCTAACTTTTCTCTTTAGGTGTTTATAACTTTCTTTAAATATTGTGGATATTAAGGACTTTGAGACTTTACTCTTAATGATTTTTGTAGGTTGGTGAGTTCAATATGTGTTGAGTGAGTTGTGTGCTAGGTGTTTATCTCTTGTGTGTTTTGATGTCTGTAAATATGTGTATGGAGAGGTTTACTTCTCAATTATGAGTGATCACGCCATGTGTGGGGTATTACACAATTCATGTTTTTGTTTTATGTTTGTTACTTGAATTATGCATATTTGTAGAGTGTGAGCGCACATGGTTGTGCGTGCGCTTGTTATATATAGGTGTGTATGGTTGTAGTTTTTGTGTTTATTATTTGTGCACATGATTGTTGTGTGGTATGAATTGTGTTTGTATGCTTTTTTTGTGTAGATATTGTTTGAGTGTGTCTTTGTATATGTTGATTAGGTATGTACGCTTTTATTTTTTTGTTAATAGGTGCGTATGTGGTTTATATGTGTGCATGTTTGTTGTATGTTTTCCTTTTATTACTAAGTGTCTGTGCATCTGTTGATTATGTTGTAAATTTATTTTTTAATGCATGTTGTGTGTGTTACTTTTTTGTGTATTTTGTGTGTACGTTATTTGAATGTGAGCATGTGTGGAGTATGTTGTTACTGATTGTGTATATTTGTTGTTGTTGCTCTTTGTGTTTGTTCTTTTATGACTAAGTAAATATGTTGTGTGTGAGTGGTTTTTTTGAGTTTGTTGTTTATATATGTAGTTTGTGTATGTGCATTTCTTAATTGTGTGTTTATTGTGTGTGTTATTTAAAAGTGTTTATATATGTATTTTTATTGTTTGTGGTCTATTTCTTGGTGTCATTTTTTATGATTGTGTATATATGTGTTGGGTGTGTAAACACCCAATTATGTCCGAGACTCATTTTAAGGTGATTAATGTATAAATAAATTCAAAAATGAATTAGATTTGTAATTAAAAAATTTTTGTTGTGAAAATGTTTTTTCGAAACAGAAAACAGACAACAGACAAACAGAAACAGGCATTGAAAGTTTTTCTGAAAAAAGAAAAAAACAAAAATGAATTTGTAATTTGGTCTTAAATCAAAATCAAGAATAAAAAAAAATAATAATAAAACAAAACAGAGATTAAAAATCAAAATTAAAAGTTTGGGAAAAATTAATTTTGTTTTCCGAAAAATCAGAAATAAAAAATTTCATCAAAAACAAAAATCAGAGTAAAAACGTTTTGAGAAAAAATATAAAGTTAAAACAAAACAACAAATAAAAACATAAAACAAATATAAAATCTGAAATAATAAATTTTGGGAATAAGAAAATAAAATCTGAAAAATGATAAAAATCTGGAAAAGTAGAAAATAGGTAAAACTTGAGAAAACAAATTAAAAAACAGAAAACAAATTAAAAAACAGAAAATAAACAGATTTTAAATAATAAAAAAAACAGAATGAAAAAAAGAAAAACGGTTTTTGAAAACGGAAAATAAAGAGGAGAAGAGGAAGAAGAAGAAAGGAGTTGGGAGAGAAGACAAAATGGAGGAAAATCAAAAGCAGAAGAAGGGAAGAGCAGAATATACAATATAAAAGGGGTACTGAGGCTTAGAAACGGGGGGAGAAAATCGTCTTTTTGAGAGCCACATTTAAAAAGAAGATTTGAAGGGAGGAAGAGGAGATTTTCCAGAAGTGCAAGTCGCGATCTCCATCAATCCAAGCGCAAAACATCGGCTGGAGCTGCAGGGAGTTTGCAATGTTAACGTTGAGGAGCAAGAATCAAGTAGGATCTTGGCATTCATAGAATAAGACATAGTGTTATAGGAAGGAGAGGCTTCTTGGATTCTTGGAAAGTCTATTCACAGCCAAAAAGGGGCTCCTCTGGGTTTTGACGAACGAAGGAAAGGGGAGAGAGAAAATAATCAGGGAGCCTCTGATTCGAAGGAGCACATTGATTTTCAAGGAGAAATCTCCTTCCACAAAGGCTAGGTACCATCGAGAAGTAGTAGAGAATCTAACGTCAGCGGAGGGGAGCTTGTACCTTGCAATTCCAGGTTAGTATCGTTACTTCAAGCTCAATCTGGCAAGATCTGGCTCGCTCTTTTCACTCAATCATGGCAAAATACATAATAAAATCCGAATTCAAGATTCTGATTCGTTTGGCTAAAACAAGATTTATGATTCCTGTGCACATAATGGAACCAAATTAGATGATCATGAAGTTCGAAAAGAAACTTAATCTGTCATGAGTTCTTAGATTCTGGCTAAAACCGGATTAAAAATTGCTCTAAATGCTCGTGAATTGAATCCATTAGTGGTAGATCTAGATCACTAAATGTATAGGTACTATTTTCACCATTAACATGGCCTCTACTACTCAATTCGTCTACTACATAATTGGCGTGAGCATGGACTATGAACGTCTGCTGGTTTGTGTTTAATCGAGTAATTCATGAGGATCAATTCGCATAAGACGATGAAATTATGATGAAAAGAATGCAAATCTGGTATCATAAGTTTGGTAGATTGCTGGCCAAGACGAGCCGTAGACATCTTTCAGAACATCGTGTGCTTGTAGTGACAAGCTTGAGGCCGAGAATCTGAAACATCCTCTACAAAAGAGGCCAATTTGAGCACGAGCTTCACAATCAACCATCTAGTTTTCTCTTCGTCTCCAAATGTTTGTTCTCGTCAAGAAGCCACCTGCAGTCACAGATCTTAGGGATAGATTTGGTGACATATTCATATGTGGATGGCCTCAGTCATGTCCCCAGGCAGGACGAATAGCAAGGAAATTGATGAATAGATGGTCAACGCCCAGCATTGCAACTAATCGGCTCGACCATCAGGATTCCAGGAGGGGTTGTGATCACTGACCCAAGGCCGCCTGTGATACAGCGTGAGCAGAAAAGAGCGAGCACACAGAGGCCGACGAGTTGCACCAAATGGGACAAGTACTATTTATGAAAGTAGGAAATTACCTTGATGGAGGGTGCTCTGATCCAGGGTGTATGCTCTGTTTCAAGGAGTGTAGGGGTGCGTCATTTAAAGAATATCCATGAGGCAGCATACAAATAAGCTCACAGGATTTCTACCGAACCCACCTCACCAGATTTGTTTCAAATAAATGATGGGGGGATCTATGACTAATGCAAGAGCATAGCCTGGTGGCCAGCCTCCTATGTACCAACTTCAACGTCCACGCTTCGAGCCCTGCGTACCACTATTTTGCAACCAAAGTTCCATTTTGAAGCCCAAGCCACCGAGCCGCCTCTCCAAGCCGCCTAAGCCACGAGCCACCTGTGAGCCTCCCAAGCCAGGTAAGCCATGCTCCCACTCAAGCCTCCCACAAGCCAAATGAGCCATCCCTAGCCACCAAGCCATGCAAAGCCATGTAGATTTCCTGCAATTACCATTAGGTCCCTACACCTTCACCAAATTACAAATGGATCCCAAAGCTCTTCAAAATTACAGTTTGGTCCCCCAATTTCCAAAAATTACAAATTGACCCCAACATTTCCTAAAATTTACAAGTAGACCCTCAAATTTTCAAATTGCAAATTGGCCCCTCAACTTTTCAATAATTCCCAAACTGCTCCTGCCAGTACAATTACCAAATTACCCCTAACCTTTTCCAATAATTCCCAAACTGCCCCTGCCAGTACAATTACCAAATTACCCCTAACCTTTTCCAATAATTCCCAAACTGCCCCTGCCAGTACGATTACCAAACTACCCCTAACCTTTTTCAATAATTCCAAGCATGTCCTTGCTAGTACAATTACCAAAATACCCTTGCCCTTTTCCGGAAATTCTAGCCTTGTCCCCGTTCTCCTAAATTACCAAATTACCCTTCCCCTTTTCTAAAATTCCATAATCACTAATAAAAATCCAGAATTTCCACAAATTAATAAAAAAATTTAAGATTTCCAGAAATTAATAAAAAATTCAAAAATTTAGAAAATTAATAAAAAATTCCAGAAAATCAATAAAAAATAATAAAATTCCAGAAAATTAATAAAAAATATAAAAATTCCAAAAAATCAATAAAAAAATTTCCAGAAAATAAATAAAAAATAAATTTCCAAAAAATTAATAAAAATTTCAAAAATTCCAGAAATTAATAAAAAATTTCAAAAATTCCAGAAATTAATAAAAAATTTCAAAAATTCCAGAAATTAATAAAAATTTCAAAATTTCCAGAAATTAACAAAAATTAATAAAAATTACAGAAATTAATAAAAATTACAGAAATTAATAAAAATTCTTAAAAAGTTTAGAAATCAAGAAAATTCCAAAATTCCAAAATAATTCATAAAATTCTAAATAATTCATAAAGATTCCAAAATTCCAAAATAATTCATAAAAATTCCTAAATAATTCATAAAAATTCCAAAGTAATTCATAAAAATTCTATAATTCCTAAAATAAATTCAAGATTATCAAGTATTTTTGCAAATTCCTTAATTGGTAAATTCCCTCCTAAATTTCTAATAATTACTTATGTCTTGTCTTTTTCATTCATCGTTATTCAAAAATAAAAATCTTGTTTTACGATTCTTAATGTGACGAGCTCTAATTTTAACCGGTAGCTTTTTGCATGTTGTTGTTTAGAGATTTGTATGGGTCCAAGTCTGTTTGTAGTTGTCTTGAATGTGTGCATATGTGGATGAGGATCGCCCTCCTAAAAATAGTTTTCAAAAATAGTCAAGCTTTTTTACTTTCCAAGTAGTTCCGAAGGTCAAGCCTTCGAGTATACTTCAAACACTCTTTCAAACACTTTCGAAAGTCAAGCTTTGAATCATAACTACGTAAGCCTTGAGTTTCCCATTGCACCAGTGGGAATGTATTAATTAGGAGCAGGATCAAGTGTTATGGGCTAACCTCCATCAAGTATTTATTTTTCACTCTAATAAAAGGGATCAAACTATTTTCAAATAATCACACACTCGGTTTAAGGTGTTTGAACAGTGAGTAGGGTGCCTAACACCTTCCCTAGTGTACTCGAACCTAAATCTCATCCTCGAGTCAAGGTTTTTTCCAAATCTTTTTCCTCAAATAAAAATTTGGTGTTTACAATAATCAAACAAATTCATTTTCAAAATTTTAGCGAGTTTTCTTCGTCGGAATTATGATTTGCGTATTTGGTAGGTGTTTGTGTGTGTTTCTTCGTTGATTATGTTTGTTTGCATGTGTTCGCTATGTGTGTATGTTGTGTGTTCTTTGTATGTATCTTGTATACAAGTGTATGGATGTTGAATTTGAGTGTTTGTTGTGTACGTATGTTTTTTGTTTGTGTTCTTGTCTATTGTTTGTCACTGTATTTTTTTGGTTTATTGGTTGAAAATAAAGTTGTTTTACGTTTATGTCATTTGAATGTTTATGCATGTGTATTGCTTCTGTATGGGTGTTTTGTGTTGTACGTATGAATGTCTATATATATTGTTTGTTTGTGTATTTGTTAATTGTGTGCTTGTTAAGTGTGTTGTTTAGATGTATTTGTGTATGCATTTGTTGTGTGAGCTCCACTTCTTTGTGCTGTTTTTTTTATGATTATGTGTATATGTGTTGGGTGTTTTTGTGTTTTTTTTTTGTGCTTGTTTGCCTATGTTCTTTGTGCGTGTATTTTGTATGCTCTTTGTTTGTATGTTATATACAAGTGTATGCCTGTTAAATGCATATATATAATTATTCTAGTGTGTTCTGTTTGTACATTTGTGTTGTGTATGCTTCAATTGTGTATGTGCTTGTTGTATATGAGTGCTTGTTGTATGTGTGTAGTTTTTTTGTTTCTGTTCTTTTCTATTTTTTGTTTCTATTTGTTTTTTGAAAATAAATTTGTTGTACGTTTATCACTTGTATGTGTTTGTTGTGTTGTTCGTGTGTGGTGGTTGTTTGTCTAAAAGGCATGGTTATTTGTATGTGCTTGTTATGTGCTTGTGAGTGTGTATCTTGTATATATTTTTTGTAATTTGTACCCTATGATACATGTGTATGTTTTGGTTAGATATGTTTGTCTAGAAGTGATGTTTTTGTGTGTCTATGTTTTATTTCTCTATGTGCATGTATGTGATTTGAGTATGTGTGTTTGTTGTGTTAGTCTCTGTGTTTGTATTTAACTTGTTTGTGTGTGTCTCTATGTGTGTATTTACCTTGTTTGTGTGTTTGTTCTAAGTGCTCATTATTGTTGTGTGCTAGTGTGTAAGTAGTTTTCTGTTTGTATTATTTTGTTGATTTAGGGTTTAGGGTTAAGTGTGTGTATGTTTGTTGTGTGTTTCTATTTTATGACTAAGTGTGTATACATCTATAGCTTATGTTGTAAATTTATATATTTTTTTATGTTGTGTGTGTTGCTTTTGTGCATACTTTTTGCGTACGTGATTTGAATGTGTGCATGTGTGAAGTATGTTGTTAGTGATTATGTATATTTGTTACTGTTTGTGTTTTTTTTTATGACTAAGTATGTGTGTTGTGCGTGTGTTTGTATTTCTTGTGCATGTGTTTGTATGTGTTTTTTGTATGGTGTGTTTGAATGTCTATATGTGTTTTTAGTTTGTGTGTTTCTTCATTGTTTGCGTTTGTTTGCCTGTGTCCTTTATCTGTGGGTATTTTGTTTGCTCTGTTTGTAAGTTATATACAAATGTGTGCTTGTTGAATGCGTGTATATAATCATTGTAAGTATTGTGTTTTTATAGTAGTGTTTGGATTTTATTTTTTTTTGGTGGTGAGTATGCTTCAATTGTGTGAGTGCTTGTTGTATACTACCGTTTGTTGCATGTGTAGGTATTATTTTTGTTTTGGTTCTTATCCATTATTTGTAAGTAACCAAGATTGGGATCACTATTAGGACCAAGACCAGGATTAATCTTGGGACCAAGATCAATACTAGGACTAGCAGCTGGATTAGTAACAAGTCTAGGTCTAAGAGTAGAAGGAGGACTAGGATTAGTACTAAGACCAGCACTGGGACCAATAATAGGTCCATGACCAAGATCAGTATTAGGACATGAACTAGGATTGGTACTACGACCAGGAGCAATAGTAGGACCAGAACCAGGATCACTATTGGGACTAAGGCCAGTAGTAGCACTAGGACGAGCATCAATATTGGGACTAGGACCAATATTAACACCAGGACCAGGATTAGTGTTGGCACCATAACTAGTAGTAGGACAAGGCCTAGTACTAGGACCTGGACCAGGAGTAAGACTAGAACCAGGAGCACTATTGGAACTAGGACTTGTCGTAGCACTAGGACCAGCATCAATGTTGGGATTAGGACCAGTAGTAAGACAAGAGCTAGGATCAATATTGGGACCAACACCGGTAGTAGCACTAGGATCGGTACTACAACCAAGTCTAGTAGTAAGACCAGGACCAGGAAAAATAGTAGGATGAGTACTAGCATCAAGATCAGTAGTAGGACCATGACCAGAATCAGTCCTAAGAACGGTATCAGTAATGAGACCAACACTAGGATAAGTACTGGGAACAATACCAATAGTACTTATCTTGGTCCTTATGCTACCATAGGTCTTGGTCTTAGTCCTAATCCTACTAGTAGTCCTGGTGGTAGTACTGGTCTTGCATCTTGTGCTACTACTAATCTTGGTTCTGGTGCTACTACTGGTCTTGGTCTTGGTGCTGGTACTTATCCTGGTCCTAGTCCAACTATTGGACCTAGTCCCAGTACTGATCGTGTTCTTGGTCCTACTACTGGCCCTTTTTCAAGTAGTAATCCTGGTCTTAGTCCTATTATTATATGTGGAGCAATTATTGATCCTGGTCTTAGTCCTACTAATTGTCTTGGTTCTAGTACTTAACCTGGTCCAGGTCCTCCCATTGGATCTGGTCCCAAAACTAATACTCCTAGTCCCGTCGTCCTACTCTTGGTCCTGGTCCAAGTATTGATCCTAGTCTTGGTCCTAGTATTTGAACTTTGTGCATGTCTATGGCTTATGCATGTGTTTGTTTGTATTCTTTATGTTGTACATTTAAATGTCTATATATGTTGTTTGTATGTGTATTTGTTAATTGTGTGCTTTGGTTATGTGTGTTGTTTAAAAGTATTTATGTATGCATTTGTTGTCTCGAGCTCCACTTCTTTATGTTGTATTTTATGATTATGTGCATATGTGTTAGGTGTTTGTGTGTTTCTTTGTTGTTTGTGCTTGTTTTCTTGTGTTCTTTGTATGTGTATTTTGTATGTTGTTTGTTTGTAGGCTTGTTAATGTCTGTATATAATTATTTTACATGAGTTGTGTAAGCTTGAATTGTGTGTATGCTTGTTGTATATGAGTTTTTGTTGTATGTGTGTATGTTTTTTGTTTGTGTTCTTTGTAAGTGTATTTTTTATTTCTATTTGTTGGTTGAAAATAAATTTTTTGTACATTTATGTTATTTGAATGTTTGTGCATATATTTGTTTGTTGTGTTGTTCGTGTGTGGTGGTTGTTTGTCTAAAAGTGATGGTTATTTGTATGTGTATGTTATGTTCTTGTGAGTGTGCATGTCGTATATATTGTTTGTAATTTGTACCCTGTGATACGTATGTATGTTTTGTTTAGATATGTTTGTTTAGGAGTGATATTTTTATGTGTCTATGTTTTATTTGTTTGTGTGCATGTATTTTATTTGAATATGTGTGTTTGTTGTGTTAGTCTCTATGTATTCATTTAACTTGTTTGTGTGTTTGTTTTATGAGCTCATCGTTGTTGTGGGCTAGTGTTTATATAGTGTTGTGTTTTATATTAGTGTTTTGGCTTACTAATTACGGTTAAGTGTGTGTATGTTTGTTGTGTGTTTTAATTTTATGACTAAGTATGTATGCATCTGTTGCTTATGTTGTAAATTTTTTTTTTTTATGTTATGTGTGTTACTTGTTTGCGTAATTTGTGTGTAAGTTATTTGAATGTGTGCATGCATGGAGTATGTTGTTAGTGATTATGTATATTTGTTCTTGTTTGTGTTATTTTTTTATGACTAAGTATATGTGTTTGGCATGGGTAGTTTTCTTTTGTATGGGTTGTGTGTTGGGTGTGTCATTTATGTTTGTGTATTTGGTTATGTTCATTATGTATTAATATGTTTGGATTTTGTTTATGCATATATGTTTTTTTTGTATGGATTGTTATTTTTTATTTTCGGGGAGTATGTTCTTTATCGATGTATTTGTGTATAGGCTTGTTCTTGTATGTATTTTATGTTTGTGTGTTTGTTATTTTTTCAAATATATGTGTATTTGTTAAATGTGTGTTATTTAAAAGTGTTTGTATATGTATTTTTATTGTCTGTGGTCTATTTCTTTATATCATTTTTTTATGATTGTACGTATATGTGTTAGGTGTTTGTGTGTTTTTATGTTGTTTTTGTTTATTTTCCCATGTTCTTTGTGTGTGTGTATGTGGTGTGTTCTTTGTATATATATTGTATACAAGCATATGCATGCTGAATGTGAGTTTTTGTTGTATATGCATGTATGACTTTTGTTTGTAAGTGAATTTTTTTAGGTGTTTGTTGGTTGAAAATAATTTTTTTGTTTGCTTATGTTATTTCAATGTTTCTGCATGTGTATTGCTTGTGCATGTGTTTGTTTCTCTTTTTTCTATGGTGTGTTTGAGTGTCTATATTTGTTGTTTGTATGTGTATTTGTTAATTGTGTGCTTGTTAGGTGTGTTGTCAAAAAGTTTTTGTGTATACATTTCTTGTCTATGGTCCACTTTTTTATGTTGTTGTTTATGATTGTGTATATATGTGTTGCATGTTTATGTTTTTCTTCATTGTTTGCGTTTGTTTACTTGTATTCTTTCTATATGTGGGTATTTAGTATGCAGTTTTTTGTATGTTATATATAAGTGTATGCTTGTTTAATGCATATGTATAATCGTTGTACGTGTGTTCTGTTGGGAATATTTTTTTTTTTTGTATGCTTCAATTATGTGAGTGGTTGTTGTATATTAGCGTTTGTTGTATGTGTGGGTATGATTTGTTTTTTGTTTTGTGTTCCATTGTTTATAAGTATCCAGGACCAGGATTAGTATTGGGACAGTGTCTAGTAGTAGGACCAGTGGTAAGATTAGGACACGGATCAGTACTGGGACCATGTCCAGCACTCGGACCGGGACCGATGATCGGTCCAGGGACCACGAGTAATTGGACAAAGACTAAGACCAATGGTGGGACTAGGACCTAGATCAGTAATTGGTCTAGTTTTAAGAGTAGAATGAGGACCAGGATCAATACTAGGACCAAGATTGGGACCAATAGTAGGTCTAGGACAAAGATTAGTACTGGGACATGGACCAGGATCAGTTGAATGACTAGGACCAATAATAGGACCAAAACCAAGATCACTATTGGGACTAGGGCCAATAGTAGTACTAAGACGAGCATGAATATTGGGACCAGAACTAGTATTAGCACGAGGACCAATATTAGTATTGGCACCAGGACTAGAGTAGGACAAGGACCAGTAGGAGGGCTAGGACCAGGAACAAGAGTAAGACCAGTACCAAGAATACTATTGGGACTAGGACAATTAATAGCACTAGGACCAGTATCAATATTGT
The DNA here is from genome assembly GCA_026541065.1 of Canavalia ensiformis. NCBI lineage: Eukaryota > Viridiplantae > Streptophyta > Magnoliopsida > Fabales > Fabaceae > Canavalia > Canavalia ensiformis. The sequence continues at coordinate 73,886 of JAMKYM010000607.1, forward strand.
GACCAGCACCTAGTAGTGGCACCGAACCACGTTCAATACTAGAACAAAGACTAGTAGTAGGATTAGGACTCGAACCAATAGTAGTTCAAATACCACGATCAGTACTAGGACCAATAAATAGAACTAGGTCCAATAGTAAGACTATGACCAGGTTGAGTAATAGGACCATGACCAGGTCCAATAGTAGCACCACAAATAAGATCAATACTAGCATCAAGACCAGAATAAGACCATGATTAGGATCAATCCCAAGATCAGGATCGGTAAATAGATCACCACCAGGATAAGTACTGGGAACACTACTAGTAGTACTAATCCTAGTCCTACTACTAGTCTTGGTGGTAGTACTGATCCTGCTCCTTGTGCTACTACTAATCTTGGTCCAAGTACTGATCTTGGTTTTTGTGCTATTACTGGTCCTGGTCCTGATACTTATCTTGGTCCTGATCCAACTACTGGACCGAGTCCTAGTATTGACCGTGGTCTTGGTCTTACTACTAGATCTCTTGTAATTACTGATCCTCGTCTTAGTCTTACATTTTGATATGGAGCAGTTACTGATCTTGGTCTTAGTCCTACTAATTATCTTGGTTCTAGTACTTAACCTGGTTGAGGTCCTACCACTGGATTTGGTCCCAAAACTAAACCTAGTCCTAGTCCCACTACTCGTTCTGCTTATAGTATTGATCTTGGTGTTGGTCCTATTATTGGTCCTGGTTCGACTATTAGACCTGGATACTGATCCTGGTCCTTGTCTTGCTATTGGTCCCAACAATTATCCTTGCCCTTGTCTTAATACTGATCCTTATCCTAGTCCTAGACCAGCTGCTAGACCTTTTCTAGTACTGACCCTACTTCTCGTCTTATTATCGGTCCTGGTCCCCGTACTAATCATGGTTGTGGTCCTACTTTGGGTCCTTGTCCTAGTACTTATCTAAGAACTAGTCCCACTACTAATCATAGTCTAAGAACTGATCTTGATCCTTGTCTTAGTACTAGTCTAGGACTTAGTACTGATCCTAGTCTTGGTCCTACGACTACTACTACCACCTCGCTCTCTGGTCCTACCACTAGCCCTGGTCCTAATACTAATCCCGGTCTTAGTGCTTATGTTGGGCCTGGTCCAAATACTGATCCTGGTCTTGATCGCAATATTGATCCTGGTCATGGTCTTTGTTCTACTACTAGACCTTGACCAAATGCTAATCCTTGTCATGGTTCTGTTATTGGTCCTAGTCCTAGTACTAATCTGGTTCAAGTCCCTGTCGATCCTACTTTTGGTCCTACTACTAGTCTTGTTCTAGGACGGATCCTAGTCCTAGTCCTACTTTTACACCTAGTCCCGATTCTCATCCTGGTCCTTGTATTAATTGTAGGGCTGGTCCTACTATTAATCATTGACTTGGTTCCATTATTGATTCCGGTCCTAGGAGTGATCCTGGTCTTGGTCCTACTGGTCTTGGTCTTGGTCCTGGTCCTAGTCCTAGTCCATTTACTAGTCTCTGTGTGTGTATTTAACTTGTTTGTGTGTGTTTCTATGTGTGTATTAAACTTGTTTGTGTGTTTGTTCTGTGAGCCCATGGTTGTTGTATGCTAGTGTGTAAGTAGTGTTGTGGTTGTATTATTTTGTTGATTTAGGGTTTAGGGTTAAGTGTGTGTATGTTTTTTATGTGTTTTTTTTAATGACTAAGCATGTATGCATCTATTGCTTATGTTGTAAATTTTATTTTTTTTATGTTGTGTGAGTACTTGTTTGCATACTTTTTGTGTACGTTATTTGAATGTGTGCATGGGTGGACTATTTTGCTAGTGATTCTGTATATTTGTTATTGTTTGTGTTTTATTTTTATGACTAGGTATGTGTTTTTGTGCGTGAGTAGTTTTTTTGTATTGGTTGTGGTGTGTGTGTGATTTATGTTTCTATGTATTTGGTTATGTTCATTTTGTATGAGTATGTTTGGATTTTGTTTTTGCATATATGTTTTTTTTTTTTGTATGGATTTCTCTTTTTATTTTCAGGAGTGTGTTCTTTATTGATGTATTTGTGTATAGGCTTGTTCTTGTATGTATTTTATGTTTGTGTGTTTGTTATTTTTTCAAATATATGTGTATTTGTTAAATGTGTGTTTGTTGTGTGTGTTATTTAAAAGTGTTTGTATATGTATTTTTGTTGTCTGTGGTCTATTTCTTTATATCATTTTTTATGATTGTGCGTATATGTGTTAGGTGTTTGTGTGTTTCTTTGTTGTTTTTGTTTGTTTTCCCATGTTCTTTGGGTGTGTGTGTGTGGCGTGTTTTGTATATATATTCTATACGAGCATATGCATGTTGAATGTGAGTTTTTGTTGTATGTGCATGTGCATGCATGACTTTTGTATGTGTTATTATCTATTGTTTGTAAGTGAAATTTTTTGGGTGTTTGTTGGTTGAAAATATTTTTTTTGTACGCTTATGTTATTTCAATGTTTGTGCATGTGTATTGCTTGTGCATGTGTTTGTTTGTCTTTTTCCTTTGGTGTGTTTGAATGTCTATATTTGTTGTTTGTATGTGTATTTGTTAATTATGTGCTTGTTATGTGTGTTTTCAAAAGGTTTTTGTGCATACATTTCTTGTCTATGGTCCACTTTTTATGTTGTTGTTTACGATTGTGTATATGTGTTGCGTGTTTGTGTTTTTCTTCATTTTTTGCGTTTGTTTACTTGTGCTCTTTCTATATGTGGGTATTTTGTATGCACTTTGTTTGTATGTTATATATAAGTGTATGCTTGTGGAATGCATGTATATAATCATTGTACGTGTGTTGTGTTGCGATTTTTTTTTACGTTGTGTATGCTTCAATTATGTGAGTGCTTGTGGTATATTAGTGTTTGTTGTATGTATGGTATGATTTTTCTTTGTGTTCTTGTCCATTGTTTGTAAGTATCCAAGACCAGGACCTATAATTGGATCAAGACTAAGACCAGTAGGGGCGCTAGGACCTAGATCAGTAACTGGTCCAGTTCTAAGAGTAGAAGGACGACCAGGACCAGTACTAGGACCGAGATTGGGACCAATAGCAGGTCTAGGACCAAAATTAGTACTAATACATGGACCATGATCAGTAGAACGACTAGGACTGGTAGTAGGACAAAAACTAGGATTACTGTTGGGACTAGGGCCAATAGTAGCACTAAGACAAGCATGAATATTGTGACCAGGACTATTATTAGCACCAGGACCAATATTAGTATTGGGACCAGTACTAGAGTAAGACAAGGACCAGTAGTAGGGCCAAGACCAAGAACAGCAGTAAGACCAGAACAAGGAACAGTATTGGGACTAGACCATTAATAGCGCTAGGATCAGTATCAATATTGGGGCCAGGACCAACAGTGGCACCAAAACCACGATTAGTACTAGAACAAGGACTAGTAGTAGGACCAGGACTCGGACCAATAGTAGGATAAAAACCAGGATCAAGATCTGAGACCAACACGTAAATAGAACCAGGTCCAATAGTAAGACAATTACTAGGTCGAGTAATAGGATCAGGACCAGGTCTAGTAGTAGGACCTAGACTAAGACCAATAGTAGCACCACGAATAAGATCAATACTAGCATTAGGACCAGAATAGAACCATGATCAGGATCAATCCCAATACGAGGATTGGTAAATAGATTAGCACCGAGATAAGTACATGGAACAATACCAGCAGTAGTGATCCAGGTCTTGGTGCTACTATTGGTCCTTGTCTTGGTCTTGGTCATACTGCTAGTCCTGGTGGTAGTATTGATCCTGCTCCTTGTGCTACTACTAGTTTTGGTCCACGTCATCGATCCTGGTTCATGGTCGTGCTACTACTGGTCCTGATCCAACTACTAGACCTAATCCTAGTATTGACTATGGTCTTGGTCTTATTACTAGATCTTTTGCAATTATCGATCCTGGTCTTAATCCTACTATTGGATATGAAGTAGTTGCTGATCCTGGTCTTAGTCCTACTAATTGTTTTGGTTCTAGTACATAACCTGGTCGAGGTCCTACCGTTGGATCTGGTCCCAAAACTTAACCTAGTTATTGTCCTACTACTCATGCTGGTCCTAGTATTGATCTTGGTCTTGGTCCTGTTGCGGGTCCTGGTTTGACTATTAGACGTGGATCAATTACTGATCCTGGTCTTGGTCCTACAAGTGGTCCCAAAAATTATCCTTGCCGTTATCACAATATTGATCCTCATCCTGGTCCTGGACCTGTTACTGGACCTTCTTCCAGTACTGATCCTACTTCTCGTCTTATTACTGGTCTTGGTCCCCATAGTCATCATGGTTGTGGTCCTACTACGGTCCTTGTCCAAGTACTTATCTCGAAACTAGTCCCACCACTAATACTGCTACTCGTTCTACCACTAGCGTTGGTCCTAGTACTAATCCCGGTCTTGGTGTTATTGTTGGTCCTGATCCCAATACTGATCCTGGTCTTGGTCCCAATACTGATCCTGGTCCTAGTCTTGGTCCTACTACTAGACCTTGACCAAATGCTAATCCTTGTCATGGCTCTGTTATTAGTCCTGGTCCTAGTACTAATCTTGGCTTAAGTCCCTGACTGATCCTACTTCTGGTCCTACTACTAGTCCTTGTCCCAGGACGGATCTTGGTCCAAATCCTACTTTTGGACCTGGTCCTAGTATCGTTCCTGGTCCTTGTATTAATTCTAGTGCCGATCCTATTAATAATCATGGACTTGGTCCCATTATTGATCCCAGTCCTAGGAGTGATCCAAGTCTTGGTCCTACTCATCTGGTCCTGGTCCTAGTAGTGATCCAGTGGTCGTGGCTCTACTCTTGTTCCTAGTCCTAGTACTAATCCTGGTCTTGGTCCATTTACTAGTCATGGTCCTAGTACAAATCCTTGTTATACTACTACACATGTCCATGTACAGATCCTAGCCCTTGTCCTACTACTAGTTCTGGTCTAGGTCATACAATTGTTCCTAGTTCTGGTCCTACAATTGAATCGTCATACTCTTTGGTCCTTTTCCTGTGGTTTAAGTGTGTTTGTTGTGTGTGTGATTATGGTATATGAGTGTTTGTTGTATGTGTGTAGGTTTTTTATTTCCGTTCTTTTCCATTATTTGTAAGTATATTTTTTGTTTCTATTTGTTTGTTGAAAATAATTTTTATGTTATTTGAATGTTTTTGCATATATGTGTTTGTTGTGCTGTTCATGTTGTTTTCCTAGAAGTGATGGTTATTTTCATTTGTATGTTATATGCTTGTGAGTATGTATGTTGTATATATTGTTTTGTAATTTGTACCATGTGATACGTGTGTATGTTTTGTTTAGATATGTTTCTTAGGACTGATGTTGTTGTGTGTCTATGTTTTATTTGTCTGTGTGCATGTATGTTATTTGAGTATGTGTGTTTATTGTGTGTGTCTCTTTGTGTGTGTATTTAACTTGTTTGTGTGTGTGTCTCTCTGTGTGTGTATTTAGCTTGTTTGTGTGTTTGTTTGTTGTGCTCATGGTTGTTGTGTGCTATTGTTTATATAGTGTTGTGTTTTATATTAGTGTTTTGGCTTACGAATTACGGTTAAGTGTGTGTATGTTTGTTGTGTGTTTTTATTTTATGACTAAGTATGTATGCATCTGTTGCTTATGTTGTAAATTTATTTTTTTGTTTATGTTATGTGTGTTACTTGTTTGCGTACTTTGTGTGTACGTTATTTGAATGTGTGCATGTGTGGAGTATGTTTGGTTGTGTTCATTATGTGTGAGTATGTTTGGATTTTGCTTATGCATATATGTTTTTTATGGATTGTTGTTTGTTATTTTTAGGGGTGTGTTCTTTATCCATGTGTTTGTGTATAGGCTTGTCGTTGTGTGCATTTTATGCTTGTGTGTTTGTTGTTTTTTGAAACATATTTATATTGCATATGTTGTTTGTATAAGTGTATTTGTTATGTGTGTTATTTAAAAGAGTGTGTGTATGTGGTGTGTTCTTTGTATATATATTGTATACGAACGTATGTGCATTGAATGTGAGCTTTTGTTGTATGTGTAGTTCTTTTGCATGTGTTTGTTTGTCTTTTTTCTATGGTGTGTTTGAATGTCTATATGTGTGGTTTCTATGTGTATTTGTTAATTGTGTGCTTGTTATGTGTGTTGTCAAAATATATTTGTGTTTGCATATATGTTGTTGTTTATGATTGTGTGTAAATGTGTTGGGTGTTTTGTGTGTTTCTTCATTGTTTTCATTTTTTTACTTTTGCTCTTTCTATAAGTGGGTATTTTGTATGCTCTTTGTTTGTATGTGATATACAAGTGTATGCTTGTTGAATGCGTGTACATAATCATTGTACGTGCGTTGTGTTTGAATTTTTATGTGTTGTGTATACTTCAATTGTGTGAGTGCTTGTTGTATATTAGCGTTTGTTGTATGTGTGGGTATGATTTTTGTTTGTTTTATTGTCCATTCTTTGTAAGTATCCAAGACCAAGATTAGTAATTGGACAAGGTCTAGTAATAGGACCAAGACTAGGATCAGTATTGGGACAAGGACCAGTAGTACGATTCGGACAACGATTAGTATTGGGACCAGGACCAGCATCAGTCTTAGGACAAGGACCTGTAATAGGACCAAGACCAAGATCAAATGTAGGATTAGGACCTGGGTTAGTAACTGATCTAGGTCTAAGAGTAGAAGGAGGACCAGGATCAGTACTAGGACTAGAACTAGGATCAATAGTAAGTCTAGGACCAAGATTAATACTAGCATATGGGCCAGGATCAGTACTATGACCAGGACCAGTAGCAGAACAAGAACCAGAATCACTATTAGGGCTAGGGCCAGTAGTAGCACTAAGACGAGCATCAATACTGGGACAAGGACCAGTATTAGCACTTGGACCTGGATCAGTACTGGCACCAAAACTAGTAGTAGGACAAGGACCAGTAGTAGGACTAGAACCAGGAGTAAGGCCAAAACCAGGATAATTATTGAGACTAGGAGCAACATCAATACCAGGACCAAGACCAGTAGTAGCACAAGAACCAGGATCAATACTAGCACAAGGACTAGTAGTAGGACTAGGACCTAGAATAATAGTAGGATCAAAATCGTGATCAGTACTAGGACCAACACCAGTAGTAGCAGTAGGATCGATATTGAAACCAGGTCCAAGAAGAAGACGAGGACTAGGACCAATAGTAGCACCACGAATAGGATGAGTACTACGAACAATACCAGTAGTACTTATCTTGGTCCTGGTGCTACTATTGGTCCTGCTCCTGGTCCTGGTCCTACTACTAGTACTGGCGGTAGTATTGATCCTAGTCTAGGTGCTACTACTAATCTTGATCCACGTATTGATCCTGCTTCTTGTGCTACTACTAGTCATAGTCCAACTACTGGTTGTGATCCTAGAACAGATCATGGTCATACTCCTACGCATATCCCAGTATAGATCCTCTCCTTTGTCGTACTACTAGTTATCCTAGGCTTGGTCCCAATACTGATCCTTATCTTGGTCCTACTACTGGCTTAGGTGCCAGTACTAATCCTGGTCCTGGTGTTACTATTGGTCCTGGTCCAAGTACAAATACTGGCCTTGGTCCTACTACTAGTCCCAATAATTATCCTTGGTCTTGTCTTAGTACTATCCTCATTCTGGTCCTGGTCCAAGGACTGATCCTAGTCCTGGTCCTACTACTGGACCTCATTCTAGTACTGATCCTAGTCCTCATCCTATTACTGGTCCTGCTCACCGTACTAATCATGGTTGTGGTCCTACTACGGGTCCTTGTCCAAGTACTTATCCCAATACTTGTCCTAATACTAATCCCAAACCCAGGACTGATCCTAATCTTGGTCTTATTAGTAATCTTGCTCCTAGTCCTACTACTAGCGTTGGTCCCAGTACTGATCCTGGTCTTAGTGCTACTATTCGCCCTGGTCCCAATACTGATCCTGGTCTTGGTCCTACTACTGGACCTGGACCAAATGTTGATCCTGGTCAAGGTTCTGTTATTGGTCCTTTTCTGAGTACTAATATTGGCCCAAGTCCCTATACTAATCTTGCTTCTGGTCCTACTACTGGTCCTTGACCAAGGACGGACCTTGGTCCGAGTCCTAATTTTGGACTTGGCCCTAGTATCGATCCTGGTCCTTGTCCTACTACTACTCCTGATCCTGGTCCTTGTCCAATAATAGGACCAGGACCAAGATCAATAATTGTCTAGGTCCAGTAGTAGGATCAAGATCAGGATCAGTACTGGGACAAGGATCAAAAGTAGGATCGAGAGCACGATCAGTATTTGGACTAGGTTAAGTTGTTGGACTAGGACCAAGCACAGAGCGAGGATCAACACTGGTACCAAGATCAATAGTAACACCAGGACAAGGATCAATACCTTGACCAGGATCAGTAGTAGCACTAGGAAAAGGATCCATAGTGGCACCAATACTAGTAGTAAGACCAGGACAAGGATGAGGAACTGGTCCAAGTTCTGTAGTAGGACCAATGCCAAGACCACTAGTAGGACCTGAACCAGGATCAATATTTGGACTAGGACCAGTAATAGAATCAAGACCAGGATAAGTATTGGAACCGGGTCCAATAGTAGTACCAGGATCAATACTAGAACTAAGACTAGTAATAGGACCAGGACCATAATTAGTCATGGGACCAGGATCCGTAGTTGGACCCTTACCGAGATTAGTTTTAAGACCAAGATCAATAGTAGGACCATGACCAAGATCAGTCCTGGGACTAGAACCAGTAGTAGGAATAGGACTAGGATCAGTACTTGGACTAGGTCCAGTAGTAGGACCAGGACAAGGATTAGTCCCTAGACAAGGACCAATAGTAGGACTGTGACTGGGATCAGTACTTGGACCAATACCAGGATCAGCACTACGACCAGGATCAATAATAGCACCAGCACAAAGATCAGTACTGGAACAAGGAAAACTAGTAAGACTAGGACACAGATTAGAACTGGGACCAATACCAGTATGACCAATACCCGTAGTAGGACCAGGACCAAGACTAACAGTAGGACCATGACCAAGATTAGTAGTATGACTAGAACCAGAACCATGACTAAGACAAGGATTAGTATTGGGATTAGACTAGCACAAGGATCATGATCAATACTAGCACCAGGACTAATTGTATGGTGAATTTTATGTTAAATTCTCTTATTTGTAATTTTATAAAAATGAAATAGAATTTATTTATTTTTATTCTATTCTTTTCATGACATGAGAATGTATTTATAACATTTTTTATTTATATTTATATATTATTTAAATTTTTATATAAAATTTAAAAACTAGCGGAGTAAATATATTTTTATTTATTATAAAATCATAAAATTTTGATTTAAACTTTTAATTTAAATAAATAAGTTTTAATTTAGTATTTTTTAAAATAAAAAATTATTTTTACCTTATTATTATTAGTTTAAAATTTCGATACATGTTAGGCGTATGTTATTTTAATAAAATAAAAATAGTTTATATTTAAAAGTAGAGTTTAAAATCATTAAATTATAAAATGAAAAAATAAAGTTAAAAATTAAATATATTGAAGGAACTAAATATATATTTAATATAAAATTAATTAATACTTTATTTATATATATTAAAATTATTGTTAAATATTTTTATATATTTAATTTATCTCATTAATTTAGTCATTATATTAAACAATCATTTTTAAAAGAATAATTAAATAATAAATAAAAATTAGTTTTACTTGGAAAATAAAATAATAAATTAAAATAAGTATGAAAGAAGTTTCTGTGTTAGTGAAAGACAGTATTTTATTGCAAAATCAATGCAGCATGGTGAAGCAAGAATAATTAAATTGCCTTCCTCTCTCCTGTGTTAAAAACCAATGGTTGAAATGTGGAATAAATTTTAAACTACGTTTCTTCTTATGCTCTAGCGTTTTTCAAATGATTAATAAACATTTCCTCATTTTTTGAGCTTTTGGTGCAAAAGCATGGATGTAAAAAGATTTCGCATGAAAACCATGAGCTTTAACATTCTTATTAATGCAAGACAAACATTATAGCTACTGCTAATTATAGAAACTAATGAATCAAATACATTTTTACATATCAACAGACACAAATAAAAAAGGATAAAATTTTTAAAAATTAAAATAAAAGCATCAAGGAAAAGGAGTAAAAGTATCGTTACCTTAAATGTTACTTTAATAAATTAAAAATAGTTTATATTTAAGAAAAGAGATTAAAATTAGTAAATTCAAAATGATAAACTAAATTTAAAAATTTAAAATATGAAAAGAACTACAAACATACTTAATAAAAAATTAATTAATATTTTATTTATATATATTAGAATTATTATTAAATATTTTTATATATTTAATTTCTCTAATTAGTTTAATTATTATTATAAATAAATTTTTTGTAAAAGTAATTAAATCATAAATAAAAATTGGTATTACTCAACCAAATTAAATAATAATTGAAAATAAATGTGAAAGAAGTTTTTCTTTGCGTGGAAGACAATATTTTCTTGTATAATCATTAGGCGTGGTGCATCAGGCACAATCAAATTGTCTTCCTCCTTCTCGTATTAAAACTAAACGTTTGAAAAAATGTGTGACAAAATTGAAACTACGTTACTGGCACTCGCTCATTTTCAAATTCTCATAAAGCATCTTCTCATTTTAGTTTACGATACAAAAATAGGAAAGTAAAAAGACTTTGCATGAAAATCCATAAACTTTAACACCCACATTAATGTAAGACAAACATCACAACTACTGCTAATCATATAAACTAATGAACTAAATATATTTTAGATAGAAGAGGATAAAAATTTTAAAACCTAAATTAAAAGCATTAGGGAGAAGAAGTAGAACCATCCTTACCTTAACTATGACGCTTGTAAATTACTTTAATTTCCTCAAACCCCTTCACCCGTGAAAAAAATTGAATCATTAGAAAAAGTTTAGGAAGTTCAAGCGAACAGAAGAACAATGTCAGCCAAAAAGAGGGGAACGAAAAGTGAAAATAATGTCTTAAAAAAATAAAAACATTATAACTTTAGTAATTTTATTTTAGAACATAAAATATAAATGTTTATTGTCATAAAAATGTTATTTTATACTCTTTAATGTTTAAAATGTATATTAAATTATTAAGTGATGTATTAATTGTATATTAAATTCTCTTATTTGTAATTTTATAATAACAAAATAAAATTTAATTTTTTTCTTTTATTCTTCTCACGACAAAAAAATATATGTATAACATTTTCTCCATTCTATTTTTATATATTATTTAAATTTTTATATAAAATTTAAAAATTAGCGAATTAAATATATTTTTATTTTTTTAAAATCTTAAAATTTTGATTTAAATTTTTTGATTTTAAAATAATATTTAATTTTTATTTTATAAAATAAATTATTTTTACTTTATTATAATTAATGTGTAAAATATTGATACATGTTAAGTGCATGTTATTGTGATAAATTAAAAATGATTTATATTTAAGAAAAGAGATTAAAATTATTAAATTTGAAATGATAAACTAAATTTAAAAATTTAAAATACTGAAAGAGCTAAAACTATATTTAATAAAAAATTTATTTATATATATTAAAATTATTATTAAATATTTTTATATATTTAATTTTTCTCATTAATTTAATTATTATATTAAATAATTGTTTTTGTAAAATTATTTAAATAATAAATAAAAATTAGTATTGTTTAAAAAATTAAATAATAATTGATAATAAATGTGAAAGAAGTTTTTGGATATGTGGACAATATTTTCTTGAATAATCATAAAAAGCATGGTTTGCAGATCTAATTAAATTGTCTTTCTCCCTCATGTATTAAAACCAAATGTTTGAAGTGTTCGACTAATTTAGAATTACGATTCTGTTTTCTTTCGTTTTGAAACGACCATTAAACGTTTTCTTGTTTTAGATTATGGTGCAAAAGCAACTAAGAAAAAGACTACGTACGAAAACTCATAAGCTTTAACACATGTACTAATGTAAAACAAACATCACAGTTACTAGTAATATTAGAAACTAACGAAACCAACTACATTCCCACACACCAATAAGCAAAATAGAGAATAATAAAAAATTTCAACACTAAAATAAGATCATAAAGGATAAAAAAATTAGAACCATCATTACTCTGACTATGAAGTTTGTAACTTATTTTAATTTACTCAAACTTTTTCACTAGTAAAATAAAATCGAAATACTAAAAAGAGTTTAAGGAACCCAAACCAATTGAAGAAAGTTGGTAGCAAAAAAGGAAAGGAAGACAAATAGTGAAAATAATGTCTTAAAAGAATAAAAATATTATCACTTTAGTAATTTTATTTTAGAACATAAAATATAAATATTTATTGTCATAAAATATAAATATTTTTTCAGTTTTATTTCTTTATATTATTTAAATTTTTATATAAAATTTAAAAATTAGTGGATTAAATATATTTTATTTATTATAAAATCAATAAAATTTTGATTTAAATTTTAATTGTAAAATAATAAATTTTAATTTTTAATTTTTTAAAAATAAATTATTTTTTTACCTTATTATTATTAATGTTTAAAACATTGATACGTGTTAAGTAAATATTAGTATAATAAATTAAAAATTGTTTATAATTAACGGTAAATCATTAAATTTTAAAATGAAAAACTAAATTTAGAATATTGAAAAAACCAGAAATATATTTAATATAAATCTAATTAAATTTTTATTTATATGTATTAAAATTGTTATTAAATATTTTTAGAAATTTAATTTGTTTCATTAATGTAGGCATTACATTAAACAATTGTTTTTGTAAATATAATTATATAATAAAGAAAATTTAGTTTTATTTAAAAAATTAAATAATAATTGAAAATAAATGTGAAAAAAAAATTTGATAGTAAGTGCAAAACAAATATTTTTGTTCTATAATCATTACTTATTCAAGCATAATTAGATTGCCTTCTCCTTTCATATTAAAAATAAATGGTTGAAATGTGTTAACAAATTGAAACTATATTTTGTGCTTCCATATTTTCAAACACCTAGCAAGTGTTTTACAAAAGTATGGAAGTAAGAAAAACTTTTTCATGAAAACTATGTTAGACTAGTTATTCAATATTAAACATCAAAATCTTATAAAATAATGAACCAAAACATTCTCATTTTAACATTTGCACTATCACTCTAGAAAAGCACCCTTACCTTTTCAAAAAGATCAAATCCCTTGAATCATTGAAACTCCATTAAACAAAATCAAGAACAACATTGTTTATCAAAGTGTTGATTACTTATCAAAAAAGTTTCAATTTGTGATATGAATTTGTGGTATATAACAAAATTGTTGGTTGCTTTATTAACCATATAATGTGATTTGTGGTAAAATAATTATTATTATTATTTTATTCAATTGATGGTTGCTTTATTAACCATATAATGTGATTTGTGTTAGGTTACTAAGAATGTTTGGTTTAGCTTTTGGGAGGGGAGAATTTTTGAAAGTAAAAATTAATTAACTCTAGGATTAAGTTAAAATAAATATGCAATAATTTGATAATTTATATCATCAGATTTCATACCCTTATAAACTTTTTTTCTAAATTCTTTCCTAATATTTACCTAATTTTTAAATTATGTAAATGTAAAAATAATTTGTAAATACTTACACTTTTTTCTCAATCTTTTGATTAAGTATTTTTTCTTTTCAATTCCAACCATTTTATTGATTCTTAATTATATCTCCAAAATTCCATGTCCATAAACAATTTTTCTTGATACATATAAAATTAATTACATTTTATTTATTTAGTTGAAATATATGTTTTTAAGTTGTTTTCAATTAGATCATATAATTTTTCACTATAAAAAAATAATTGCTTAATTGTTAAAAGATCAAATAATATAACCAATCTTAAATATTTTAGTTTAGCATAATACTACAATTTTCTTTGGTAACCACTTACTTAATAAACAAAAGTTAAGGAAAACTTTATTTTAACAATGTTACAAAAGTTGGTTTCAATTGTATATTGAAATTGGTTACCTTTTCAAATTATTTAAATTATTTAAAAAATAATAAATTTATGAACAATCAAAATCGGTAAAAAAATCAATTTATATAAAATAATATTTTAACTATTTTAAAAAATATTAAAATTATATTATATTTATTTAATCTTACATATATAACTTACATTATTACAAACTAAAAAGTACATATATTCTAAATTTTTAAAAATTGAGTTTTACATAAATTAAATAAGACATAACATAAATTTATTTATTTGTTAAATATAAAATTAAGTTTGTGTTCTAATTTTGGGAACAAGGTTTTGTCACGAAACATATTCACAAAAATATAACATAGATGTTAAGACTAACATTTCTACGATTAAGGCAACCACATTGAAACAAATTAGAACTATGTTTTCACCCCACCTCATGTTTTCAATGAATCATTATTATTGGAAGTCTTATGGAAGCATATACTACACTAATGAATTTACATGAACAGTAATTAATATTGTTTTTATTGTATCTTTCTTTCCATCAAACATCACAAAACAGCAACACTCATTACTTTATATCTACACGGCTAGTATCCACATAACCTTTTCTGCGTAACGTGAGAATTAAGATTTGAGACATGAGGCCTTCAAACAATTATATATAATAGAAGAAAGATTTTAAGATGTAATAAAATATTGATATAATATATGATAATTAAAATTATATATGTCTTTGCATGTGAGCGTGCCTATTAGCAAGGGAAATGGGAGGTTTGATGAGCATGACCTTCCTTATGTAGCTTAGGAAAAACAACAGTATAAAGCTCTCCCTCCAATTGCAAACGACCTCAGAATGCTTTCTTGATCATCGTCTTCGTGTTTTGGCATTTTTAAACATTTGCATTTGCAGCGTCTCCTCATTGGAAGGCCACCGGCAAGCATCGCGTCACCTTCCTCGTCCACCACCGCCATCAGCATTTGCATAACTATATGTGATTGCCTTTCTTTCCTGTTTGTTGAACCCTCCAGGGGTGGTTGAGTTTCCTTAATTTATAACCATCTAGTTTTAGGATTTTTAAATCTTGTTCTCGAATCATCCGGATGGAAGAATATGGAAAGAACGAGTATCTACTACTGTGTGGAGAAGAGGTGACCTACCAGTGAATCACTGTCAATGGGCAGTTCCAGGGGCCAACAGTGGAAGCTATAAACGCATATTTTCTCATAATCAAAGTGGTAAATGCAGCTCCATCCACTGGTAAATACCATCTTCATTCTTCTTCACGTCAATTTCGTGGTTAACCATCTTACACTTCACTCCAAATGGAAAACATAGTAAGCCATATCTATGACATGTGCATAAATTTATTACATTGCATCAAGTTTTTAATAACCTTATTGTTTGGTGAATATTGGCAATTCAAGTTTTTACTGCTTAATTTAATTTTTGATATTAATCATCCTAAATCTTATTGTTGAAATATATATTTGTTGATCTAATAAATATATTATATGTTATGAAATTTTCTTAATTTACATTGTTATTTTTACTTATGTTTTTAAACTGTTTGTTAATAATAAAATAATATTAATTTATTTTATTATATTTTATTTCCTAATATATTATTTTATTGTTTATAGTAACAAGTAGTTTTTCTGTATCTAATATATTATTTTCTTGTTTATAGTTATAAATAGTTATTTTTATGCGATCAAAATTAAAAACTAAATGATGGAATATATTCTTTTTGTAACTTTTTTTCCTTTTATGTTTTAGTAATTTCCCACATTGAGGGTGATGCAAGTTGTAACAATTAAATTATGTATTGTGACTATTTTTATATGGTGGTGTTGTTTCATGATTTTTTTGCTTATGTGGTTTAGCCATTACATTGGTTGTTTGGACATTTTTGTGTGGAGATATATGTATTATTTATAACCTATTTTTAATTCCTTAATTTATTATCTTAAGCATGTATATACAAGCTTTTATAATCTTGTGTTTTTTGCTATAAAATTCTTCCAGCTTATTTTATGTTTGATGCATTCATGATGACATTTTTTATTATATGTAATTTTAAACTTTTTAATTGGTGAAATGAAGTTGGGGACAATATGTACGTTAAATCAAATGTTTTGTGTGCTTTACCCCTTTTTTCTAGTTGTTAATCATTGGCTAGAGATTGAAACATCTAAGTTTACAGTGTTCGAGTTTTGACTTTGAAGACTTGAAGGGCAGCCTACTCCACATCAGGTTCAATTATGTATATTTTTCTATTTTCATAAAACGAATATAATTTTTTGCCTACTATTTTTTTATAGCATTTATGTTTATTATACCTGTGGTTGAGCATTGAGATAATACTCACATAGACATAAACTTCTCATAGAACAGACACACATAAAACTTACATAAACACATGCATGCACAAACAACAAACACACAATCAACAAACTTATGAACAACTATAACATGCACATACAAATAGTACACAAAACAACAAACTCTTGTACATCATACACATACAACACACATACAACTTACATAAACACATGCATACACAAACAACGAACACATAATCAACAAACTTACGAACAACTATAACATGTGTAAACACCCAATTATGTCCGAGACCCATTTTAAGGTGGTTAATGTGTAAAAGAAAAATTCAAAACAAAAAAAAACAGAAAAACAAACAGAAAACAGACAACAGACAAGCAAAAACAGACATTGAAAGTTTTTCTAAAAAAAAAAAAAATAATAAAAAAATAAAAATAAAAATGAATTGGTAATTTGGTCCTAAATCGAAATTAACTAATAAAAAAAAGAGAGACGAAAGAAAAACAGAAAAACAAAATCAAAACAGAAAACAGAAAAACAGAGACGAAAGAAAAAGAAATGTAAAGCGTAAAGTAGAAAACGAAAAATTAATTAAAAGATTAAAGATAATGAAAATTCAAAATTCTGGAAAATCAAATAAATAAAATTATGAAATTAATCAAAAAATCAAAAATTGAAAACCGATTAATTCTGAAAATAAATAAATAAATAAAAAATAAATAGAAATTAAAAAAAAAAAAAAAAGAAAAAAAAGAAAAAGAAAACAAAGATATAAAATGAAAAAGGAGGGAAAAGGGGGGGAGTTACAGAAAGAAGAAAGAAAAGGCCGAGGAGTTTTTGAGAGAGGATTTTTTTCTTTGGTTGGAGTTCCTCTTCCTCTGTGCTCGCCGGAATCAGGGGAACCAACTGGGATCCGATTCTTGAGTGTGTTCTTGGTTCTGGTTCTTGCCACTGTGTGCACAGGAAGAATTCGTGATAGCTTGAAGAAATGCTGAATACCAAGAATCCTGCTCTACTCAGTTTCGAGCCAAGCATAGCCTAGTTCCAACAACTCAATTGCCCTTATCAAGAAAGGAGAAAGGTCTCTCAAATTGGTTTAGCTACATTGGTTTCTTACAGGTCAGTTTTCCTCACCCCTCTTCTTGCTTTCTAAAAAACCAGACGACATTTCTTGTATCCGATCATTTCTTGTAACAAAGATGAATGATATATTTGACAATTATTGGTATATGTCGCATGAGGATTGTGTTTAATTTAATTGAGTAGGTCATAGTCATTTTTAGAGCACATAGGTGTGATATCACTGCATTAAAAAGGATTCTATAAGTAGAATTTAGATAGGTAAAGGTCAATCCATTATTAGCTACTGTTGTGGATTGTAGCATCCTATGAGCAAATCTGGTGTGGTGAGCCTTTTCTTATGAATGAGTTTCATTTATCCCAAAAACCTGCATTGACTCATGCTTTGCATCCCCTGCCTACCAAGTCTTGGTTACCTGGTCATTCAGTCAGGTCTTGGTTCCTTATGTTGAGAAACAGCCCGCTGATTTAAGGGGTTGACTACACCCTCTATAGCTAGCTTCATCTGTGATCTTGAGCTCTCTATCCAAGAGTTAATTCTGAAACCTGTTCGTGATTTTACTAATAAACTATATCCAGTCTAATACCAAGAATTCCAAAACCTGATAATAATGGAGTGTGCATCAGAATTTCCTATTGAGACCTTAGAATCAGCAGGGTTTGGTTACTGTAGCATGATTATTGGTATGGCCTGAAACCTTCTAGCAAATCACATCAGAAATTGGTACAGGTTCTCTAAGGCAACTCAGCATGATATAAGTAGGAGTATGTTAGGATGGATTGTTGCTTGGAGAAACTGAATCTCTCTTAGTAGGTTGTATTTGATATTGTTTCTCCTGGGAAAAGAACAACCCCTGGAATCTCTGAACCTGGTACTTCTAAGACTGATATATTACAGGATATTGGGAAGCATTGCAAAGAAATTGGACAAACACCAGAGTCATTATCCACTCTTGATATCTTGCTGTTAGCATCTGTTCCTGCAGTTATAAAAGGTTTCGGTCTTCTACTGCTATGTAACTTGGACCTCAATTGCAGTATCATAGTCATAACCACTCATAATGTTTGATGACACAAATAGTTCGCTTTAATGGGGTTCATGTATCATCATAGTTGAGGAAAGCCAGGGAAATACATGTTTGATTCGATACATCTTTTGTATCCTAAACCTACAATCCATGTCCACAAACAATCTGATCCGCAGGTATAGAATAGATTCCCACCTGACTGGATCTGCTAATCTGCTATTAATTCTGAACTAAATCAAATCCTGGAGCAGCACAGGACCTCCTTGAAAACAGAAGAACAGAACTTCTAGAACAGACACACAGCTGATATTTCAAGGGTATTATCAGAAGGAAGTTGACAGATTCTGCTTGCCTCGAGTGGATCAACAAACTGCATCATTAAGAACATTAGGAGGGAGAATTGATCATCATAACGCTAACTGTGCTAAGATACTAATAACCATGATTGCCATGTGGAAGAAGCTAGCTGTTAGCATAGCAGAATAAGGTTTACAACTGTAACTGCTGTCTCAGCTACCTCTAGGATCGATTTTGGTTCTGTTCAGGTGTATCACACAGGCTTCTATGACCAGATTAGGTTTGGCATCCTCACATTGGATTAGCTTCATCATGTTCTTCTGGTATGATTGGTTCTGTTCAGATGTATCACATAGGCATCTATGTCTAAATTGGGTTTGACATCCTCACATTGGATTGATTTCATCCTATTCTTCTGTAAAAGTGGACCGGAACTAATTGGCAGCTGCTATTGGTGCTTGGCTAACCTCAGACATGATAGCTGGGTTTCATGGTGCTAGTATCTCAGGCTTATGGAGATCCAACTCTTAACAATAGATCAGGGTAACTGTAAGGACATGGGAGCCTTAGTTTTCGTGTAATGACTTCAATGGCCTGGCATAAGGTTGCAGCAGCTTATCCTTCAGGAAAGAAGCCTACCTCTAGACCTGTAAGAATCAATCAGCAGGGAACTTAGGTGAATTCAGTTAGAAGTAGTGCTTTAAGACCAGTTTGCAAAGTCAGTTGGTTTCCGGGAGGTAAAATTCTAATACCCAAACCTTGGAGTCAGAATTTGGGGCAGTAACTCGGCTAGTGGCAAAAAGAGTAACCAAGGAAGAAATAGAACCAACATGGATCAGTTACCAAAATTCAGGTTAGTTTTAGAGCCTAAATTCTGATATAGCAGCCTGGTTCTTATAGGTACTTTTGCCTATTGGAACTGGATCAGTTACCAAAATTCAGGTTAGTTTTGGAGCCCAAATTCTGTTAGGCAGCCTGGTTCTCATAGGCAAACACTTTTGCCTATTGGAACTGGATCAGTTACCAAAATTCAGGTTAGTTCTGGAGCCCAAATTCTGTTAGGTAGCCTGGTTCTCATAGGCAAACACCTTTGCCTATTGGAACTGGATCAGTTACCAAAATTCAGGTTAGTTTTGGAGCCCAAATTCTGTTAGGCAGCCTGGTTCTCATAGGCAAACACCTCTGCCTATTGGGACTGGATCAGTTACCAAAATTCAGGTTAGTTTTGGAGCCCAAATTCTGTTAGGCCGCCTGGTTCTCATAGGCAAACACCTCTGCCTATTGGGACTGGATCAGTTACCAAAATTCAGGTTAGCTTTGGAGCCAAATTCTGTCATGCAGCCTGGTTCTCATGGGCACCTCTGCCTATTAAAACTGGATCAGTTACCCAAAATTCAGGTTAGTTTTAGAGCCTAAATTCTGATATAGCAGCCTGGTTCTTATAGGTACTTTGGCCTATTGGAACTGGATCAGTTACCAAAATTCAGGTTAGTTTTGGAGCCCAAATTCTGTTAGGCAGCCTGGTTCTCATAGGCAAACACCTCTGCCTATTGGGACTGGATCAGTTACCAAAATTCAGGTTAGTTTTGAGCCAAATTCTGTTATGTAGCCTGGTTCTCATTAAGGTAAATACCTCTGCCTGTTGAAACAGGACCAGTATTCTGACCTCAGTAAATATGTCATTCATGGGAGGTGAAACCATTCAAAGTTATCAAAACTCATGTCAGTTGTGGAGTCAAGTTTTGTTACACAGTCTTGCACCTTCAGCTCTGCCTTTAAGTTATGTTTAAGAACCTGCACCCATAGTCAATAGGAATAGGGCCTCGCCATGACCGCAAATGGTTTAGACTGTAATTCGGCACCCAGGGTCTCAGGTCAGGTTTTAGCTTGATCAGTTACCTCCTGATGTGTACATGTCTAGTCAGGATTCATTTAGAATTCACTAATAGATGGTGGCTAGGACTAAAGATGTTTTAGGCTATAATTCAGCACCACCAGTCTTGGACCAGGCTTTGGTCAGAAGAAGAACAGTCCCCAATCTAGTTGAAGGCAAACGGAGATTCTGGTTAAGCACGTTGTGGCTGCATCAATGCTTGGGCAATGCCTAAGTATAAGGTTAATCCAAGGGAATAGTATATCAATTACGTTAGGACTTTTAAGGCTGTAGCCAACCGGGTTTCAGTTCTACACCTCTTGAGGCAAGGTTAGTTAGTTTATGTCATGACAGAACTGTTAGACCCTATATTGAAGACAAGGCCGAAAGCGTCGGACACTGGAAGGAAGTATGGATTCAAGCTCCAGGATGATCAGTTTCAATGGATCACTGGTGGCTGAAAAATGCAAAGGATCATCAATTCAAGGCCTCTTGTAGCTTATTATAAAGATGGAATGCCTTTGTTTAGGTTTGTGCTCAATAATGAAGGAAAGATTTTGCTGCTACAAGGAATAGTTTAACTTCGCTGAAGAAGGGTGATTGAGGCTGCTGTTTTTTTGTTGCAAGCAACCATTATGAGGAATAATGAATAAAAGGGTCTGATTGACACAGATTAGCTCTTCAAGATAGTGGCTGATCCAAAGGGATTGAGAAGCTGACCTATGAACATGGAACTGTAGCTACCTTTGCAAAAGCTTCCTCAATTGCTATGGATATACCAACTTATGATATAAGACCTGCTATTCCACTGGTTCTGTTATCTGCATCCGCACCTGCTGTGTTGTTTTAAAATAAACAAAGGTCACTATGGTACCAACTAGGCGCTTGGCCTGGTGGCTGGCGCATTTACCTGCAGACCCCAAGTTCTGCCTTCGAATCCTGGCGCGGGTCTTTTGGGATTAAATTCCCATTTTTCTGAATCCAAGCCTCTGCCATGTAAATTACCCTACTACCCCTAGGGATTCCACAAAATGCCATCAATGTCCCTGTCAGTAGATTACTAAAATGCCCCTAGGGAATTCTGCTAATTCCCAATAGGTCCCATAGTCTGAAATTACCATCCTGCCCCTACTGAGATCCCAAAATGCCTAATAGGTCCCTACAGCAAAAATACCATTTTGACCTTGGGGAATTCTGTTAATCCCTATTCTGCCCTTAAAAATTTTTTAAATTCCAGAAAATAAATAAAAATATAGAAAATTTAGGAAATTAATAAAATTTCAGAAAATAAATAAAAATATAGAAAATTTAGGAAATTAATAAAATTTCAGAAAATAAATAAAAATATAGAAAATTTAGGAAATTAATAAAATTACAGAAAATAAATAAAAATATAGAAGACTTAGGAAATTAAATAAAAATTTCAGAAAATAAATAAAAATATAGAAAATTTAGGAAACTAAATAAAAATTACAGAAAATGGAAAATTTAATAAAGATTACAGAAAATAAAAGAAATTAATAAAAATTCCCATAAAATTAAGGAAATTCAGAAAATCCATAAACATTAATAAACGTTCAGAATTCATAAAATACAGAAAATTTTTGGAAATACAGTAAATAAAAAGAAGAGAGGAAACGAAAAACCTTTTATTACATTCAAGCTTTCTTTTATTCAAAGATTGACGCCTTCTACAAAATATTTCTTTTTCCGAAAATTAAAAAATCCTTTTTTCGAGTATTTTAGGATCTTCGAGTCTCACGCGATGGGCTCTAAATGGGGAACTGGCGGTTTACCTGCTGTTCAACGCTTAGTAGTTCATATAGGTCTTTGTGCTGCCTTAGCCGCCTCGGACCTTGTGCATGAGTGGACTTGAGGTCCTTTTCAAATAAAATATATATCTTTTCCTAAATGTTTGGGATTTTAGGCCTCACGCAATGGGCTCTAAATGGGGAACTGGCGGTTTACCTGCTGTTCAACATTTAGTAGTTCGTATAGGTCCCTGTGCTGCCTTAGCCGCCTCGGGCCTTGTGCATGAGTGGGCCAAAGACCCCTCCTAAAAATAAAAGTAAAATTTCTTTTCGAATAACAAGATCTTTAAGCTTTTTCTCAAAAAAAATAATAAGAGCTTTAAGATAATCTTTTCTTAAGCATTTTTGAAGGTCAAGCCTTCACAAACCAAATAATCTTCTCTTAAGCACTTGTGAAGGTCAAGCCTTCATAAGCTAGAACTACGTAAGCCTTGAGTTTCCCATTGCACCGGGGAATACGTAGGAGCAGGATCAAGTCCTGTCAGGCTAACCTCCTTCAAATTATTTGTCACTTTAAAGGGATCAAACATTTTCAAAATCACATACTCAGTTTAAGGGTACCGTTCTTCGGAACGGGCAAGTAAGGTGCCTAACACCTTCCTTACTTGTAACCGACTCCCGAACTTAGAAGCTCATTCTTGAGTCAGGGTTTTTTCCAAATATTTTTCCCTTGAATAAAAAATTTGGTGGCGACTCCACATTGATCAAAATGATATTCATTTTAAAATTTTAACGAGTTCGTCGTCTCGTCGGAATTACGGTTGCGTGACGCATGGCTTACTCCACTGGGGATCTTAGAGAGTCAAGCCCATTTTATTTGAGTGTACATTATAATTGATTCCTTCATTGTTTATGTGCATGATTTAATTATTGCATGTTATTTATTTGTTGATTTATTCTTTTTTTTTTGTTTGTTTGTTTACTCTTTCCACACCCTAGGATAGATAAACAATAAATTGCTATATATCTACAAGTTCCCCAATTGCAGTATCCCAAAATAAAGTGCCCTCCATGCATTACATTTTATTATGAGTGGGGCCCTATACCCGGGTCCGAGTGCTGCCCGTGGATTAGAGGGATCTAGTGGTGTCATGCGGGGCTTACGTCCTGTATGGCTATCATGAAAATCCCAGCCTTAGAAAGTATGTCCTATTCATAATGCCCCGCAACTAGTGGCTACTTCTACCGTTGTGGCAAGCATTATGAACCGGAACTTGGCTCTAGTGACCTTTATACCCTAGGATTACAACTACCTTGGAAAGGCTCATGCATTGAAAGCCCTAGATCCATAGGGTTACCTCTAGGACGCAAGGAGGCACGCCCTATTTACACACAACATCATGTCCGTAAGACTCTCTTACCGGCGATTGTAGAATTAAATTTAAAAAGAAAGAAAAGTAGACAAAAAGAGGAGAGAGAAGAAAAAGAAAGAAAAGTAGACAAAAAGAGGAGAGAGAAGAAAAGAAAGAAAAGTAGACAAAAAGAGGAGAGAGAAGAAAAGAAAGAAAAGTAGACAAAAAGAGGAGAGAGAAGAAAAGAAAGAAAAGTAGACAAAAAGAGGAGAGAGAAGAAAAGAAAGAAAGTGGACAAAAAGATGAGAGAAAATCTTTTGAAAAAAGAGAGAAAAATCAAAATAAAGGGGAAAAGAAAGAAAAGTAACCAAAAAGAAAGAGGGAGAGAAGATAGTAAGAGTAACCATATTTATTACCTTCCTGCATATACCATGCATTGACATCATTCACTTAGAGTCTAACATATTTGTTGTATCTTTTTCTTTCGAGGGACCAGATTCTCGTTGACTATCGTAAAAGAGGGTGAAATGGAAATTAATGTGGAATCAAACGGTTGAAGAAGAAGAGACGATCGGCGTCAAAATATGATTATGGCCTTAGAGGTGTTTGCGAACAAGTTATCGTGTATCCAAAGAAATGGCCTTCACCAAAAAGTATGGCAACATACTAAGGCTTTTAAAGGTCCAAGTGCAAGAAGGAGCCCCACGCCATGGTGCAATATTATGATCCGCCGCTCCGTGTTTCACATTCTCAGACTTTCACTGGCCCCACTCTAGAAGAGTTCGAGCATTTGATCTCGCGATTAGAAGGAACCAGCCGTACCAGCACCTAGAACATCATTCCTCTTTTCCGGGCGCGACAAGCCTGGGATCGCAGACCGGGGAACATTTGTGTTATCGACAAAGGGCCAAGTCAAGGGGTTCACTAGAGAATTTCTGGAAAAGTATATGCAACACTTGGCCGACCACAACCGGTGGGCCATATACATGGATGTGTTAGCCCTTACCATCTATGGGCTAGTACTTTTCCTTACATAGACGACTTCGTCGATCCGATGATCGATATCTTTTAGCCAAAAGAGATAGAGCGAGAAAATCCCGTGACAGCCTCCGTTGGCGATGTTTATTGCATGCTGAACTTCACACATGAGAAGAAGAGAACAAGACTGGATCTCGCTTGCCTACCCGTGTTGTTCGTATGGATCACCTCACATTTTCAAAAGGGACACGAAGACACAACATCCCATAGCAGATTTCTTGAACTACCAAGTGAAAGCATGAGCAACCTCGAATGGTCCTCCCATTTCGCCAGCTTTGACCGAAGACTGTGTTAGATGGCAACCTTCATGGCAACAGAGAACCGAGGTCATCTACCACCGCAAGGGTTCCCAAATGTACCCTCATGGGAGCTAGAGGTTGTATCAATTATAACCCAATATCAGGGCAAAGGCTGCTACACCCTATTAGGGAGCACTCCCACTCGACAACCGCCGACTCCTTTCTACTTGAAGTATGAAGGAGACTTTCGCGAGAGCCTCCGTAAAGTCCGAGAGGCATGGGAGGGGTCACCCGTAAAGGGAAGGAGCTGGGAGTAAGCCGTGTCGCAAGGAAGAATACAAATGGGTTAGAGACAGGGGTGCAACACATCAAACCGCCATTCAAACCAATTGTTCCTCCATCCGAGAGTCAACAAAGACTCCGCAGAATGTTTGAAGACGAGATTGTCAAAAGCCCGAGAGAGAAACTAGAGGCTATGACCAAAAGAAACGTTGACTAGAGGAAGAACCGCCGAAAGAACGACAAGAGAGCGACTGCGCTTGCAAGTAAGAGAAGATGAAGTGAATAAAGCTCTTAGCTTCTATCCGAGATCACAGAAAGGGAGAACGAGAGCGTGCTTCGAGTACACATGAATTTGCAAGCGGCCAACAAAGAGCTCGGCATGAGAGCACAAGAAAGGGACGCCGCACTCCAAGAGAACAGCCAGTTAAGGAATGCCTTGGAGCAAATAAGGGCCAAGGTCCGCAATAGCCGAGAAGAGAAAAATCAGATCCTAGCTGCAAAAAGGAAGGCCCAAGCCGGAGGAGATTAATGTAACAAAGGAGAGGGATGAATTGCCGCAAAAGATAGAGGACATGAAACAGCAAATCGAAGGCCTACTCATAGCCTGGCAAGACGAAGTAAATGAGGAAAAATGGAAGGTCCTCGAGATCATAAGGATGCAGCAAAAGGGCATAAAGGACATACAAAAGGAAAGCGGATGGTATAAAGATACGGCTGAACACTGGATTAGATGCTTTCAAAGATTGGCCTGCATCTAGCAAATACGACCATAGAAGAGTTACCGCGATCACTCAAAAAGGCGGAAGCTTTCCCGCATCCACTCCACACTGCTCGCCTGAAGTAGATTTTTTCATTCAAGCTTGTAAAGACTTAGTCTTAAGAATGAAAAAATATATTGTACTGGCCAAGCAAGAGGAAAGAAATGTAAAATAGACATCATCTATTTTGAATAAAATAGACTTTCTCTCGCAATTCCACATTAATTTCCATTTCACGCTCAAGGCACGAAAGATGCACACGATTAGCACTCTGTCGAATTCTGGTCCCTTCGCATCCATCACCTAACCAATTTCTTTTTATTATTACTAACTAATTAAATGAATTTAATTATTTTTAACAGGTAACAAAATAGCGGACTTACGACTCCCCCGGCATTCATATAGCACCAGATCGAAAACCAAAATCATGAGTGAGCCGGAAACACGTAACGAGGAGCTCCGCAACGAGGTCGCGGAATTAAAAGACCAAGTAGCTAAGCTCATGAAGCTACTAGAGAAAGGCATGCTGGGGACCCACAGCACCGAGGCACCCGGGGCAGCTAATACATCTATGCCTCTTCGTATCATCGAATAAGATCGGTCGTATGTCTTTACCACCGGCTTTGAACCTCTCATGGGTCTTGAAGAGATCTTGGTCGTGAAAACCATAATGCAGCACTCACTCCATATAAACCTTACTTCCATCAGCCTCACTCCAAACTTTCCCGCCTGACCTCCACACCCGAACCTAACATCCGCAACCCCTCATACCAATCCACCAACTTACCCGCCTCCCGCTAATCCGGCTGGCTACCAACCACTCACACCCAACCTACCACACAAGCATGCTCCCTACCCTTATAACACAAACACTTCTTCGCTTTTCCTATACACACAAACCCATCTTTCCCTCCTCATATTAACCCATCAACCACATATCCATATAATATCCATCCCGACTACGCCCATATGAACACGACCGCCACGGAAGATCCTACATACTCCGTGCCGCCCGTTCATCCAATAAACCCACACCAACCACATCCCTACGGCCATGCCGCAAGACCCGGGGAACCTTATGCTTTACCCTCTCACGCCGCCCGACACTCAAATGAGCTATGGCTAAGAATGGCGGACCAAGAAGCCCTCCTGGGGGAAGATGGACGCACCTAGAAGAGAGGGTCGTAGCTATCGAAGGAGGCGGATATGGAATAGTCGAGGCTTCGAACTCGCTCAGACCGGATGTCATCATACCTCCAAAATTCAAGACTCGAGTTTGAAAAATACCGAGGAGTGGGCTGTCCAAGAAGCCATCTAACGATGTATTGTAGAAAGATGGCCTCTCATTCACACGACGATAAGCCGCTCATTCATCGTTTCCAAGACAGTTTAATCTGGTAACGGCCAGCCGTATACCCAAACTTCCGAGGTCCTATATCCGCCGTGGAAGGATTTAGCCGATGCCTTCCTAAGGCAATATAAGTATAACATCGAAATGGCACCGCATAGACTCACTAAAATATGGTCAAGAAAGAAAATGAGTCCTTCAAAGAATACGCTCAACGATGGAGGGAGCTAGCCGCTCAAGTCCAAAGCCCGCTAGAGCGAGAAATGATCAAGACCTTCATGGAGACACTCCCCGCACCCTACTATGACAAGATGGTAGGCTGTCTCTCTATTAACTTCGCCGACATGGTACTTGGTAGGAGAACGCGTAGAAAGTGGTCTACGCCGAGGAAAAATTATACACAATGCCGTCGGCAACGTGAGCATGAAAAAGCCGACAAATAATACATGGAAGAAAAGGAGGCCGAGGCCCACTATGTTTCGCATCCAAACCGACCAACTTCCGCACAGCCCATATATCACCAACCACGACCCCCACCTAACTACCAAACATCCTACCAATCACAATATCACACACTCCACATATGGTAGCCTCCGCCCAACCTCGCTCACCAACCGTCCCATAATCCACCCACTCAATACCATCCAAACACCACCATCACGGTTCCATCATTCTCAAACCTTCCCTCATACTCAACCCACCTCAACCGAAACCAACAATAACCCGAGAAAGTGGTGCAATTTGATCCCGATTCGATGAGTTATTCGTAGTCGCCAGCCTGGGTTTGATTCAAAATTCCTTGGTTGCACTAGTTCCTATGAAGCCATTGGAACCCCATATCCAAAATGGTATAATCCAGGAGGCTAAGTGCGATTACCATGCCGGAACAGTGGGGACATTCTATCGAAAAACTATCCTGCCCCCGAAACATAGGGTCCAGAAGTTGATTAATGCCAAATGGCTCAACTTTGAGAAAGATGCTCCTAGTGTGGGGAGCAACCCACCGCCAAACCATGGGGGGAGCCGGACCCCTCAATAAATTGCATTGAAATTGAGGAGGAAGTGGACATGGTCAATGAATCCTTCCTGTGGCATCCTAAACCCCGGTGATTCGCTACACCGAGCCGTCGGTCTCACCGACGCTCAACGGGATGAGACCTCGTTACAATAAAGTGCCGGACCTTTCAGCATTTCACAAGAATAAGGAGGTGCCTTGGAGGTATGATGTGAAAGTTTTAGGAGGGAAAAGTGAAAAAAAGATGTTGAGGGCTCTCACCTGACATAACCAACATAGCCGGAATAGGAGGAGTGACCAGGAGTGGTCGCATCTACGCTCCTGCTGAAAATATGAGAAAACAACCGGCCATTCAAGAAAAGGAGGGTCAGGCTGGAACGGAGCCCGAAACTGCCGCCAAGGAAGTAGAAAAGGAGTTAAAGAAGGCCGTCTCAGATGAAGAGGCCTGTGAATTCCTAAAAATAATAAGGCAAAGCGAGTACGCGGTAATTGAGCAAACTCGAATCGCATACCCGCTAAAATCTCACTGCTGGCCCTTATGATGAACTCGGAGCCCCATCGGAAGGTGCTACTGAAGATCCTAAATGAGGCTCATGTAGTCCACAACATCTCAGTGGACAAATTTGAGGGAATCGCCAATAACCTAACCGCCAATAACTTCATAACTTTTGCCGACCGTGAAATCCCGGAGGAAGGGGCAAGACACAACAGGGCATTACATATATCGGTCAAATGCATGGATCACATCCAGCAGAGTCTTGATAGACAATGGATCTTCCTTGAATGTGATGCCTCAACTGACTTTTTCCAAAACGCCGCACTAAGGATCCATATGGAGGCCTAGCTCTACGGTAGTAAGAGCATTCGATGGGTCAAGACGGAAGTTATCGGAGAAATAGACTTGCCAGTTCAAATCGGCCCGGTCACCTTCGACATAACTTTCCAAGTAATGGATATTCAGCCAGCCTACAGCTGCCTACTAGGCAGGCCTTGGATACATTCCGCCAAAGCGGTCCCTTCAACTTTACATCAAAAGTTGAAGTTCATCATGGACGATAGACTAATTATCGTGTCGGCGGAAGAGGACTATTTGGTCAAAAACCCACCAATCCTCCATATATTGAGGCGTAAGAGGCTCGAGACTCAATTCCAAGCCTTGGAGATTGCTAATGTTACCACTATAAAAGAAGGAGAGGTGGTTGATCGTAAGCAGCCCCCTAAGGCTTTGATGATGATGGCCCGGGTAATGCTAAAGAACGGGTCAAGCAGTAAAGCGGCAAACCGGGGCAAAATAAAGGGCGGCTTATCTTACCATTGCCGTGAAAAAGAATAGACGGCGATATGGGTTGGGATATCAACCAACTGAAGAGGATAAGGCGATAAGACCCCGTTATAACAAGGTCCCCCGTGCCACATATCACAAAGTTTCGAAGTGCCTATTTAAAACTCGAGCATGATCGCGGTCATAGACAAGGAAGGGACGTCTACTCTTGAAGAATTGGTGATGCCTTGTCCCCCCGAAAAGAACTCGACCAATTGGGAAATTTTCGATCTACCTCTCACTTTTGGTTCGGGCCTCAAATGTAATTTCAGTAATTGTCATAATAAATTTTCATACGTAAACATTTTGTACATATTTTTGACAAGTAATAAATACAGTTGCATTCTCCAAAACATCCTCTCTTCTACCGCTCAATATTTCCTCCCGCCAAAGATATATATCTTTATTTTTCTTTCTTCTCATACCCGACACGTGATCCGTTCGAAACCGCCTCGTGACGATAATGCTAGTATTGTATTAAACGCTAAATTTCGACCGTGTTGACGACCCGGTCGACAAGAGGCAGAATTTGAATGCGAACCCACCGACGAGATGTTGAGATTGGTGGAACGTGAATCTAAAGCAATTGAACCTCATCAGGAACCCGTGGATTTAATCAATTTAGGGACCGAAGAAAATAAGAGAGAAGTCAAGATAGGCACGCTTATTGTCGGAGACAATCGTGAGCGGTTGATCTCACTTTTACAAGACTATAGCGATATCTTCGCTTGGTCTTATCAAGACATGCAGGCCTAGATACTTCTATAGTAGAACATAAGCTGCCTATGAAAGCTGGATATGCACCGGTCAAACAAAAAGTTAAGAAGGATGAAACCGGAAATGTCTGAAAATCCGGAAGAAGTAAGGAAGCGC
Source organism: Canavalia ensiformis (assembly GCA_026541065.1). Lineage (NCBI taxonomy): Eukaryota > Viridiplantae > Streptophyta > Magnoliopsida > Fabales > Fabaceae > Canavalia > Canavalia ensiformis. Next base: position 104,516 of record JAMKYM010000607.1, read on the forward strand.
TTTGACGCCGGTTTCTGGTCTGTTGCAAACTACCCCGAGTGGGTCGCTAACATAGTACCGGTCCCCAAGAAAGATGGCAAGGTCCGGATGTGAATAGACTACAGGGATCTCAATCGAGCCAGCCCGAAGGATGACTTCCCATTACCCCACATCGATGTGCCGGTTGATAATACTTTGCTAGCTTTCCTACTTTTCTTTCATGGACGGTTTCTCGTGCTATAATCGGATTAAGATGGCTGAAGATGACAGAGAAAAGACCACCTTTATTACGGCCTCGGGGAACCTTTTGTTACAAAGTCATGCCTTTGGATTGAAAAATGCCGGGGCAACCTATCAAAGGGCCATGGTAACGCTATTCCATGACATGATTCATAAGGAGATAGAAGTCTACGTGGATGATATGATTGCCAAATCTTGACGGAAGACACCATCTCACAGATCTAAAAAAGTTGTTTGAGAGGCTCTTTAAAATTCAAACTGCGGTTGAATCGGCTAAATGCACCTTCGGGTTAGGTCAGAAAGCTGCTAGGTTTCATTGTCAAAGAAAGGCATTGAAGTTGACCCGACAAAGCTCGTGCGATTATAGACATACCTCCAAGAACAGAAAAGAGATCCGAGGTTTCCTAGGAAGACTCAACTATATCTCACGGTTCATTTTTCTGGGCTTGATGCCTACATGCGAGCCGATCTTTAAGCTATTACAAGAATCAACCCATGAGTTGGGATGAGGATTGTCAAGAATCTTTGAAAAGATCAAATCATACTTACGTAACCCACCGGTCTTGTACCGCCAGCTTGCCGGGAGACCCCTGATTTTATATTTATAAAGAATGGACAGGTCGATGGGTTGTGTGCCTCGGCCAACACGACGAACTGGGAAGAAAAGGAGCGGGCGATATACTACCTAAGCAAGAAGTTCACAAGCGGAGAAGCTAGATATTCTCTATTAGAACGAACGTCAGTGCCAGACAAGACACCGCCTAAGACAAAGTATATGCTAAGTCACACCACATGGTTGATATCCAGGATGGATCCGATCAAGTACATATTTGAGAAACTCGCATTATCAGACTGGATTGCCAAGTGGCAAATGGTGCTTTCGGAATATGATATCCCAGAGTGACGAGAAACTGTCAAAAGGCAAGTGCACTTCTGCGTAATATTTAGCCCAACAACCGCTAGAAGACTACCAGCCATGCAATTTCCTGATGAAGATCCATGACGATCTTGGTGAAGAAGGAAAGATAGATGGAGAGAAATGGACAATGTTGTTTGATGGTGCGTCAATATGATGGGCCACGGTATAGGAGTTATACTGATTTCTCCGAAAGACAAGATATACCTATCACCGCCCGACTAGCCTTCGATTGCACAAATAATATAGAATATGAAGCTTGTATCTTAGGGATTCAAGCCGCAATGTAAGCGAAAGTAAACGCCTAGAGGTCTTTGGTGACTCAGCCTTGGTTATCCACCAGTCGGGGGAGAATGGGAGACCAAAGACGCAAAGCTAGTGCGCACCAGTGCCCGCTCTCCAAGAACTGCTAGAATACTTTGAGGAGATCACCTTCGCATAAACCACAGAAGATAATCAACTAGTCGACGCCTTAGCCACCTTGTCCTCTATGTTTGAAATTGGACAAGAAGAAGATATGCCTCTCATTCACATCCAAGATCGTTCCAAACCGGCATTCATCCAAACAATTGGGAAGTGGGAACCGACGGAAAACCATGGTATCACGACATCCGGCAGTTCTTGAGGAACAAAGAATACCCGCCAGCATCTGAAAGCTGACAAGAGGACCTTACGAAGGTTGGCCGCAGGATTCTTCTCAATGGAGAAGTCCCATACAAAAGGAATCACGACATGGTTATGCTCGGATGTGTGGATGCCAGAAGCCAACAAAATTCTAAAAGAAGTCCATGAAGGATCTTTCATCTACCATGCCAATGGACATGCCATGGCAAGAAAAATCCTCGTGGCTGGATACTATTGGTTGACCATGGAGGATGATCGTTGCAAACACGTCAAAACCTGCCACAAGTGTCGTATACGCGGACAATATCCATGCGCGTCAACATTATTGAACGTGTCTTTCGCCATGGGTCGCCATGTGGGGAATAGATGTCATTGGCCCAATAGAGCCCAAGGCATCCAATGGACACCGCTTCATATTAGTCGCCATCGACTATTTCACAAAATGGGTCGAGGCCGCCTCATATGCTAGTGTAACTCGCAATGTGGTAGTCAGATTCGTAAAGAGAGAGCTGATCTGCCGATATGGATTACCCAAGAAGCTCATCCATGACAATGGCTTAAATCTTAACAATAAGATGATGTCGGAATTATGTGACCAGTTCAAGATCCAACATCACAACTCATCCCCATACCGACCAAAGATGAATGGAGGGAGCTCAAGCGCCAACAAGAACATTAAGAAAATAATTCAGAAAATGGTTCTCTCATACAGAGAATGGCATGAATGCTCCCATATGCATTGCATGCATACCGGACTCGTCCGTACATCTACTGGGGCAACGCCATTCTCACTAGTATATGGGATGGGAGGCCGACTCCCAATCGAGGTCGAGATCCCCTCATTGAGAGTCCGATGGATGCTAAATTGGAAGAAGCCGAATAGGTCCAGGCCCGGATGGATCGGCTAAACCTAAGCGAAGAGAAGAGGTTGACAAATGCAGATGCCATGGCCAATTATACCAAAGACGAATGAAGAGAGCATTTGATAAGAAGATCAATCTCTGGAGTTTCAAGAAGGAGATTTGGTGGTCAAAAGCTATTGCCTATGCAAAAAGCACTACAAGGGAAATGGTCTCCGAATTACCATGGACCTTATGTAGTTAAGAAGGCTTTCTCCGGAGGCGCCTTGATCTTGGCCGATGATGGATGGAAAAGATTTGCCTAACCCTCAATTCGGATGCCGTCAAGAAGTATTATGCTTAAAGAAAAAGCCCGCTAGGTCAACCGTCAAAAAGACCTAGGCAAAAGTTAGGGCAATGCAAGAAAAAGCCCGCTAGGTCAATCGTCAAAAAGACCTAGGCAAAAGTTAGGGCGATGCAAGAAAGAAAAGCCCGCTAGGTCAACCATCAAAAAGACCTAGGCAAAAGTTAGGGCGATGCAAGAAAGAAAAGCCCGCTAGGTCAATCGTCAAAAAGACCTAGGCAAAACTTAGGGCAATGTAAGAGAAAGGCTCGCTAGGTCCACCATCATCATTGACTTAGGCAAAAATCAGAAAAGTCATAAGAAGCGCTTTAAATCGAAACCTGAAAGGGCGGTTTAAACAAAAACGGCATTGGCAAAGACAAATTACCCTCCCGATTAGAGAGGGCAAAGAGGGGTAATAGGCAAGTCTCCATCTATACTGGGCAAATTCATGGGGAAATGGACAGATATCCATGGTTCTGGTGAAAGGTTCAAGACCAGTCTGAGGCAAGCTGGATAAACTGGGGCAAAATTTTGGCTTTTCAGAGGCTGGGACAGCAATGCACGAAGAGATCGTCAAAATGCAATACTAGCACTAATCGTCTCAAAGGCATCACCACCAACCAAAACTAGCTCACCAAACACATCGCCACAAAAACACCCTATGTCTTTCGACTATCTTGTTAATTCCCTATCACATGCAACCGTATTTTCTCCCATCAAAATGTATATGCAAAATGTAATATCTCATTTTTAATGACAATTGCTGGTTACTAACACTATACCAAAGTAAAGTTATGTCGAATTTTTCTTAATGACAAGCTCTTTTGACCCAAATATCTTACTAAAAAATACATGCAATGATATGTCTCCCAAAATCATCAAAGAAACAAACGATGTATAGAATCCAGCTCACCAAGGATCTGACTTGCTAGAAGAAAACCGGGGAGTTAGAGTCCGCAAACAAAATCATGAGGTTTCTTCTATCCAAACCTACAAATGGAAAACATTGCATCTTACTTTCTTGCTCATCGGCCTATGTTGTCGCCATAGCAATACATCTACATCTTGCTCATCGGCCTATGTTGTCAGCCATAGCATTACATCCGCATCTTGCTCATTACATCTCGCCTATGTTGTCAGGCTAAAGCATCACATCGCATCTTGCTCACTGGCCTATGTTGTCGCTAAAGCATCATACATCTCGCATCTTGCTCACCGGCCTATGTTGTCGTCATAGCATTACATCAGATCTTTCTCGCATCTAGCATTGCATCCTTACATTCCCGCTGTCATGTTGTCGGCCTATGTTGTCGTCATAGCATTACATCTCGCATCTTGCTCACTGGCCTATGTTGTCAAGTCATAGCATTACATCTCGCATCTTGCTCACCGGCCTATGTTGTCGTGCCATAGCATTACATCCTTGCATTCCCGCCACCGGCCTATATTGTCGCTCACTACACAGCATTGCATCATATCTTTACATTCTGCTCATTACATCTTTGCCGGCCTATGTTGTCGCTAAAGCACGCATCTTTACTTTCTTGTTTTCAGGCCTATGTTGTCATTCTTGCTCCGTATGATTAGATAGCATCGCTTTTAGGCCTATGTTGTCGCCATAGCGTAGTTTAGATTTATTGCTTTTCGGGCCATAGCATGTTGTCGTGCCGCCCTAGATTAGATTTACCTGCTTAGGCCTATGTTGTCGTGCCTTTGCCTTGCTCAGATTAGATTTACATCTTGCTTTTTCATGCCTATGTTGTCGCCGCCCTAGATTAGATTTATTCCTTTTCAGCCTATGTTGTCGCGCCATAGCGCCCTAGTTTAGATTTACCGCTTTAGGCCTATGTTGTCGTCGCTTTCTAGATTAGATTTATTACTTTCAGGTCTATGTTGTCAAAGCCGCCTTTCTAGATTAGATTTACCGCTTTTAGGCCTATGTTGTCGTCGCCCTAGTTTAGATTTACCGTTTTTAGGCCTATGTTGTCGCCGCCCTAGATTAGATTTATCGCTTTTAGGCCAATGTTGTCAAAGCCGCCCTAGATTAGATTTATTGCTTTTTAGGCCTATGTTGTCGTGCCGCCTAGTTTAGATTTACCGCTTTTAGGCCTATGTTGTCGCCGCCCTAGTTTAGATTTATTGCTTTTTAGGCCTATGTTGTCGCCGCCTAGTAGTTTAGATTTATTGCTTTTCAGGCCTATGTTGTCGCGCTCTAGATTAGATTTATCTTTTAGGCCTATGTTGTCGTGCCGCCCTAGATTAGATTTACCGTTTTTAGGCCTATATTGTCGTCGCCGTAGATTAGATTTGCCGCTTTTTTAGGCCTATATTGTCGCCGCCTAGATTAGATTTACCGCTTTTAGGCCTATGTTGTCGTCGCTTCTAGATTAGATTTACCGCTTTTCAGGCCTATGTTGTCGTGCCGCCCTAGATTAGATTTACCGCTTTTAGGCCTATATTGTCAGCCGCCTAGATTAGATTTATCGCTTTTTCAGGCCTATATTGTCGAGCCGCCCTAGATTAGATTTTCGTTTTTAGGCCTATATTGTCGAATCGCCCTAGATTAGATTTACTACTTTTCAAAGCCTATGTTGTCGTCCCTAGATTAGATTTACCGCTTTTTAGGCCTATATTGTCGCCGCCCCTAGATTAGATTTATCGTTTTTAGGCCTATATTGTCGTGCCGCCCTAGATTAGATTTACCGCTTTTTAGGCCTATATTGTCAGCCGCCTCTAAATTAGATTTATTGCTTTAGGCCTATATTGTCGTGGCGCCCTAGATTAGATTTCACGCTTTTCGTGCCTATGTTGTCGCCGCCCTAGATTAGATTTATCGCTTTCAGGCCTATGTTGTCGCCGCCTAGATTAGATTTATCGCTTTAGGCCTATGTTGTCGTCGCCTCTAGATTAGATTTACCGCTTTTTGGCCTATGTTGTCAGCCTTCCATACTTAAGTCTCATATCACAACACATAAAGTCGGTAAAGTCACCCCATGAAGTTCACTCTAAGCTCAAGGCTTCTAGTGTCATTCTTGAGTTTTTCAAAAACTGTCTCTGACATAAGGTGTTCACGTCTTTACTCATTCTCCTACCACGATAACTCAAAGAATCGCTTCTCACGTTATCCGGTAAGAAAACAAGTAAAGAGGGGCAAACTGTAAACACCCAATTATGTCCGAGACCCATTTTAAGGTGGTTAATGTGTAAAAAAGAAAAATTCAAAAAAAAAAAACAGAAAAAAAAAAACAAACAAAAAACAAAATGCACAAGCAAAAACGGACATTGAAAGTTTTTCTAAAAAAAAAAAAAATAATAAAAAAAAAAAAATAAAAATAAAAATGAATTGGTAATTTGGTCCTAAATCGAAATTAACTAATAAAAAAAAAGAGAGAAAAGAAAAAAATTAAAAACAAAAAAGAAAACAAAAAAAAAAATGAGACGAAAGAAAACAAAAACAAAAAGCAGAAAGTTAGAAAACGAAAAATTAATTAAAAGATTAAAGATAATGAAAATTCAAAATTCTGGAAAATCAAATAAATAAAATTATGAAATTAATCATAAAAAATCAAAAATTGAAAACCGATTAATTCTGAAAATAAATAAATAAATAAAAAATAAATAGAAATTAAAAAAAAAAAAAAAAAAAAAGAAAAAGAAAAAACAAAGATATAAAATGAAAAAGGAGGGAAAAGGGGAGTTAGTTAGAAACAAGAAAGAAAAGGCCGAGGAGTTTTGAGAGAGGATTTTTTCTTTGGTTGGAGTTCCTCTTCCTCGTCGTGCTCGCTTGGAATCGAATATTGGGAACCACTGGGATCCGATTCTTGAGTGTGTTCTTGGTCTGTTCTCGCCACCGTGTGCACAGAAGAATTCGCGGATAGCTTGAAGAAGTGCTGAATACCAAGAATCCTGCTCTACTCGCCGAGCCAAGCATAGCCTAGTTCCAACAACTCAATTGCCCTTATCAAGAAAGGAGAAAGGTATCTCAAATTGGTTTAGCTACATTGGCTTTTACAGTCGCTTTTCCTCACCCCTCTTCTTGCTTTCTAAAAAACCAGACGACATTTCTTGTATCCGATCATTTCTTGTAACAAAGATGAATGATATATTTGACAATTATTGGTATATGTCGCATGAGGATTGTGTTTGATTTAATTGAGTAGGTCATAGTCATTTTTAGAGCACATAGGTGTGATATCACTGCATTAAAAAGGATTCTATAAGTAGAATTTAGATAGGTAAAGGTCAATCCATTATTAGCTACTGTTGTGGATTGTAGCATCCTATGAGCAAATCTGGTGTGGTGAGCCTTTTCTTATGAATGAGTTTCATTTATCCCAAAAAAACCGCATTGACTCATGCTTTGCATCCTGCCTACCAAGTCTTGGTTACTCGGGTCATTCAATCGGGTCTTGGTTCCTTATGTTGAGAAACAGCCCGCTTGATTTAAGTGGAGTTGACTACACCCTATAGCTAGCTTCATCTCGTGATCTTGAGCTCTCTATCCAAGAGTTAATTCTGAAACCTGTTCGTGATTTTACTAATAAACTATATCCAGTCTAATACCAAGAATTCCAAAACCTGATAATAATGGAGGTGTGCATACAGAATTTCCTATTGAGACCTTAGAATCAGCAGGGTTTGGTTACTGTAGCATGATTATTGGTATGGCCTGAAACCTTCTAGCAAATCACATCGAAATTGGTACAGGTTCTCTAAGGCAACTCAAAGATGATATAAGTAGGAGTATGTTAGGATGGATTGTTGCTTGGAGAAACTGAATCTCTCTTAGTAGGTTGTATTTGATATTGTTTCTCTGGAAAAGGGAAAAGAACAACCCTCGGAATCTCTCGAACCTGGTACTTCTAAGACCGATATATTACAGGATATTGGGAAGCATTGCAAAGAAATTGGACAAACACCCAGTCATTATCCACTCTTGATATCTTGTCATTAGCATCTGTTCTCGCAGCTTATAAAAGGTTTCCTTCTTCTATCGCTATGTAACTTGGACCTCAATTGCGATCATAGTCATAACCACCGCAATGTTGATGACACAAATAGTTCTGTTTAATGGGGTTCATGTATCATCATAGTTGAGGAAAGCTGGGAAATACATGTTTGATTCACAAAGATATCTGTATCCTAAACCTACAATCCATGTCCATAAACAACTGATCCGTTGTGTATAGAATGGATTCCCACCGACTAGATCTCGCTAACTGCTATTAATTTGAACTAAATCAAATCCTCGAGCAAAGACAGACCTCCTTGAAAACAGAAGACAGAACTTAGAACAGACACACGCCTGATATTTCAAGGGTATTATCGTAGGAAGTTGCAGATTCTCGCTTGTCTCGAGTGGATCAACAACCGCATCATTAAGAACATTAGGATGGAGAATTGATCATCATAACGCTAATCGTGCTAAGATACTAATAACCATGATTGCCATGTGGAAGAAGCTAGTGTTAGCATAGCGAGAATAAGGTTTACAATCGTAATCGCTGTTCCCGCCTACCTCTAGGATCGATTTTGGTGTAATTGGTTCTGTTCAGGTGTATCACATAGGCTTCTATGACTAGATTAGGTTTGGCATCCTCACATTGGATTAGCTTCATCATGTTCTTCCGGTATGATTGGTTGCTTGAGATGTATCACATAGGCATCTATGTCTAAATTGGGTTTGACATCCTCACATTGGATTGATTTCATCCTATTCTTTCGTAAAAGTGACCTAACTAATTGGCCGCTTATTGGTGCTTGGCTAACTCCGCACATGATAGTTGGGTTTCATGGTGCTAGTATCTCGGCTTATGGAGATCCAACTCTTAACAATAGATCAGGGTAATCGTAAGGACATGGGAGCCTTAGTTTTCGTAATGACTTCAATGGCCTGGCATAAGGTTGCGCCAGCCTTATCCTTCAGAAAGAAGCCTACCTCTAGACCCGTAAGAATCAATCGCCAGGAACTTAGGTGAATTGAGTTAGAAGTAGTGCTTTAAGACCAGTTTGCAAAGTCAGTTGGTTTCCGGGAGGTAAAATTCTAATACCCAAACCTTGGAGTCGAATTTGGGGAAATCTAATTTAGTGGCAAAAAGAGTAACCAAGGAAGAAATAGAACCAACATGGATCAGTTACCAAAATTCAGGTTAGTTTTAGAGCCTAAATTCTGATATAGCAGCCTGGTTCTTATAGGTACTTTTGCCTATTGGAACTGGATCAGTTACCAAAATTCAGGTTAGTTTTGGAGCCCAAATTTCGTTAGGCAGTTGGTTCATAGGCAAACACTTTTGCCTATTGGAACGGATCAATTACCAAAATTCAGGTTAGTTCGGAGCCCAAATTTCGTTAGGTAGCCTGGTTCTCATAGCAAACACTTTGCCTATTGGAACCGGATCGTTACCAAAATTCAGGTTAGTTTTGGAGCCCAAATTTGAGTAGGCGCTCAGTTCTCATAGGCAAACACTCGCCTATTGGGACTGATGGTGCCAAAATTCAGGTTGTTTTGGAGCCCAAATTCTCGTTAGGCAGCCTGGTTCTCATAGGCAAACACCCTGCCTCATTGGGATCGGATCGCTACCAAAATTCAAAGTTAGCTTTGGAGCCAAATTCTATCATGCAGACACTCGGTTCTCATGGGCACCTCGCCATTAAATCCGGATCAGTTACCCAAAATTCAGGTTAGTTTTAGAGCCTAAATTCTGATATAGCAGCCTGGTTCTTATAGGTACTTTGGCCTATTGGAACTGGATCAGTTACCAAAATTCAGGTTAGTTTTGGAGCCCAAATTCTGTTAGGCAGCCTGGTTCTCATAGGCAAACACCTCTGCCTATTGGGACTGGATCAGTTACCAAAATTCAGGTTAGTTTTGAGCCAAATTCTGTTATGTAGCCTGGTTCTCATTAAGGTAAATACCTCTGCCTGTTGAAACAGGACCCGATTCGACCTCGCAAATATGTCATTCATGGGAGGTGAAACCATTCAAAGTTATCAAAACTCATGTCAGTTGTGGAGTCAAGTTTTGTTACACAGTCTTGCACCTTCAGCTCTGCCTTTAAGTTATGTTTAAGAACCTGCACCCATAGTCAATAGGAATAGGGCCCTCTGGCCATGACTGCAAATGGTTTAGACTGTAATTCGGCACCCAGGGTCTCAGGTCAGGTTTTAGCTTGATTAGTTACCTCCTGATGTGTACATGTCTAGTCAGGATTCATTTAGAATTCACTAATAGATGGTGGCTAGGACTAAAGATGTTTTAGGCTATAATTCAGCACCACCAGTCTTGGACCAGGCTTTGGTGAAGAAGAAATGGGCCCCAATCTAGTTGAAGGCAAACGAGTCTGGTTAAGCACGTTGGGCTGCATCAATGCTTGGGCAATGCCTAAGTATAAGGTTAATCCAAGGGAATAGTATATCAATTACAAGTTAGACTTTTAAGGTCTGTAGTGCCCAGCCTGGTTTTCAGTTCTACACCTCTCGAGGCAAGGTTAGCGATTTAGTTTATGTCATGACAGAACTGTTAGACCCTATATTGAAGCAAGGCAAGCTGAAAGCGATCGACACCAGGAAGGAAGTATGGATTCAAGCTCCAGGATGATCGCTTCAATGGATCACCGGTGGCTGAAAAATGAAAAAAGGATCATCAATTCAAGGCCTTTGCGCTTATTATAAAAGATGGAATGCCTTTGTTTAGGTTTGTGCTCAATAATGAAGGAAAGATTTTGCTGCTACAAGGAATAGTTTAACTTCGCTGAAGAAGGGTGATTGAGGCTGCTGTTTTTTTGTTGCAAGCAACCATTATGAGGAATAATGAATAAAAGGGTCCGATTGACACGCAGTTAGCTCTTCAAGATAGTGGCTGATCCAAAGGATTGAGAAGCCGACCTATGAACATGGAACCGTAGCTACCTTTGCAAAAGCTTCCTCAATTGCTATGGATATACCAACTTATGATATAAGACTCGCTATTCCAATCGGGTTCATTATCTCGTATCCGCACTTTCGTGTTGTTTTAAAATAAACAAAGGTCACTATGGTACCAACTAGGCGCTTGGCCTCGGTGGTCGGCGCATTACCCGCACCCCAAGTTCTGCCTTCGAATCCTGGCGCGGGTCTTTTGGGATTAAATTCCCATTTTTCTGAATCCAAGCCTCTGCCATGTAAATTACCCTACTACCCCTAGGGATTCCACAAAATGCCATCAATGTCCCGTCATAGATTACTAAAATGCCCCAGTGGGAATTCTCGTTTTTAATTCCCAATAGGTCCCATAGTCCGAAATTACCATCCCGCCCTCGAGATCCCAAAAAGCCTAATAGGTCCTACAAAGAAAAATACCATTTTGACCTTGGGGAATTCTCAGTTAATCCCCTATTTTTAAAAATTTTTTAAATTCCAGAAAATAAATAAAAATATAGAAAATTTAGGAAATTAATAAAATAAAATAAATAAAAATATAGAAAATTTAGGAAATTAATAAAATTTCAGAAAATAAATAAAAATATAGAAAATTTAGGAAATTAATAAAAATTACAGAAAATAAATAAAAATATAGAAGACTTAGGAAATTAAATAAAAAATTTCAGAAAAATAAATAAAAATATAGAAAATTTAGGAAATTAAATAAAAATTACGTAAAATGGAAAATTTAATAAAGATTACAGAAAAATAAAAGAAATTAATAAAAATTCCATAAAATTAAGGAAATTTAAAATCCATAAACATTAATAAAATTTAATTCATAAAATCGTAAAATTTTGGAAATACAAAGAAATAAAAAGAAGAGAGAAACGAAAAACCTTTTATTACATTCAAGCTTTTTTTATTCAAAGATTGACGCCTTCTACAAAATATTTCTTTTTCCGAAAATTAAAAAATCCTTTTTTCGAGTATTTTAGGATCTTCGAGTCTCACGCGATGGGCTCTAAATGGGAACCGGTTTACCCGTCGTTCAACGTTTAGTAGTTCATATAGGTCTTTGTGCTGCCTTAGCCGCCTCGGACCTTGTGCATGAGTGGACTTGAGGTCCTTTTCAAATAAAATATATATCTTTTCCTAAATGTTTGGGATTTTAGGCCTCACGCAATGGGCTCTAAATGGGGGACTGGCGGTTTACCTGCTGTTCAACATTTAGTAGTTCGTATAGGTCCCTGTGCTGCCTTAGCCGCCTCGGGCCTTGTGCATGAGTGGGCCAAAGATCCTTAAAAAAATAAAAGTAAAATTTCTTTTCGAATAACAAGATCTTTAAGCTTTTTTTCTCAAAAAATAATAAGAGCTTTAAGATAATCTTTTCTTAAGCATTTTTGAAGGTGAAGCCTTCACAAACCAAATAATCTTCTCTTAAGCATTTTTTGAAGGTCAAGCCTTCATAAGCTAGAACTACGTAAGCCTTGAGTTTCCCCATTGCACGGGGAATACGTAGGAGCGGGATCAAGTCCTGTCAGGTTAACCTCCTTCAAATTATTTGTCACTTTAAAGGGATCAAACATTTTCAAAATCACATACTCGGGGTTTAAGGGTACTGTTCTGAACGGAGCAGTGAGTGGTGCCTAACACCTTCCCCACTTGTAACCGACTCCCTAACTTAGAAGCTCATTCTTGAGTCAGGGTTTTTCCAAATATTTTTCCCTTGAATAAAAAATTTGGTGGCGGCTCCACATCATATAACAAATCATTTTTCAAAATTTTAGTGATTCGTCGTCTCGTCTGGAGATTACGGTTGCGACACTTGTCATGGTTCCCATTGGTCCTAGTCCTACTAATCCTGGTTCAAGTCCCTGTCTTAGTCCTACTTCTCGGGGTCCTACTACTAGTCCTTGTTCTAGGACAGATCCTAGTCCTAGTCCTACTTTTACACCTAGTCCTCGATTCTCATCCGGTCCTTGTATTAATTGTAGGTTGGTCCTACTATTAATCATTGACTGGTTCCATTATTATCCGGTCTAGGAGTGATCCTGGTCTTGGTCCTACTGCGGTCTTGTCCTGGTCCTAGTCCTAGTCCATTTACTAGTCTTTGTGTGTGTATTTAACTTGTTTGTGTGTGTTTCTATGTGTGTATTAAACTTGTTTGTGTGTTTGTTAAGTGAGCCCATGGTTGTTGTATGCTAGTGTGTAAGTAGTGTTGTGGTTGTATTATTTTGTTGATTTAGGGTTTAGGGTTAAGTGTGTGTATGTTTTTTATGTGTTTTTAATGACTAAGCATGTATGCATCTATTGCTTATGTTGTAAATTTATATTTTTTTATGTTGTGTGAGTACTTGTTTGGCATACTTTTTGTGTGTTATTTGAATGTGTGCATGGTGGACTATTTTGCTAGTGATTAAGCTATATTTGTTATTGTTTGTGTTTTATTTTTATGACTAGGTATGTGTTTTTGTGCGTGAGTAGTTTTTTGAATTGGTTGTGGTGTGTGTGATTTATGTTTCTATGTATTTGGTTATGTTCATTTTGTATGAGTATGTTTGGATTTTTGTTTTTGCATATATGTTTTTTTTTTTGTATGGATTGCTCTTTTAATTTTCAGGAGTGTGTTCTTCATTACGTTTTGTGTATAGACTTGTTCTTGTATGTATTTATGTTTGTGTGTTTGTTATTTTTTTCAAATATATGTGTATTTGTTAAATGTATGTTTTTGTGTGTGTTATTTAAAAGTGTTTGTATATGTATTTTTGTTGTCAGGGTCTATTTCTTTATATCATTTTTTATGATTGTGCGTATATGTGTTAGGTGTTTGTGTGTTTCTTTGTTGTTTTTGTTTGTTTCCGCTGTTCTTTGGGTGTGTGTGTGTGGCGTGTTCCTTTGTATATATATTCTATGCGAGCATATGCATGTTGAATGTGAGCTTTTTGTTGTATGTGCATGTGCATGCATGACTTTTGTATGTGTTATTATCTATTGTTTGTAAGTGAAATTTTTGGGTGTTGTTGGTTGGAAAATATTTTTCTCGTAAACATGTTATTTCAATGTTTGTGCATGTGTATTGCTTGTGCATGTGTTTGTTTGTCTTTTTCCTTTGGTGTGTTTGAATGTCTATGTTGTTGTTTGTATGTATTTGTTAATTATGTGCTTGTTATGTGTGTTTTTCAAAAGGTTTTTGTGCATACATTTTTTGTCATGGTCCACTTTTACATGCTGTTGTTTACAATTGTGTATATGTGTTACGTGTTTGTGTTTTTTCTTCATTTTTTGCGTTTGTTTACTTGTGCTTTTCTATATGGGTATTTTGTATGCACTTTGTTTGTATGTTATATATAAGTGTATGTTTGTGGAATGCATGTATATAATCATTGCGTGTGTTGTGTTGAATTTTTTTTTTTTTACGTTTGTATGCTTTAATTATGTGAGTGCTTGTGGTATATTAGTGTTTGTTGTATGTATGGTATGATTTTTTCTTTGTGTTCTTGTCCATTTGTTTGTAAGTATCAAGACCAGGACTATAATTGGATCAAGACTAAGACCCTAAGAAGGCGTTTAGGACCTAGATCAAGAATCGGTCCGGTTCTAGAGTAGAAGGACTCACGAGGACCAAGATTAGACGAGATTGGGACCAATAGCAGGTCTAGGACAACAATTAGTACTAATACATGGACCATGATCAAGAGAACGACTAGGATTGGTAGTAGGATGAAAACTAGGATTACGTTGGGACTAGGGCCAATAGTAGCACTAAGACAAGCATGAATATTGTGACCAGGACTATTATTAGCACCAGGACCAATATTAGTATTGGGACAAGATACTAGAGTAAGACAAGGACCGGTAGTAGGGACAAGACCAAGAACAAAGTAGACCCTAGAACAGGAACGATTTGGACTAGACCATTAATAGCGCTAGGATCGGTATCAATATTGGGGCCAGGACCAACAATGGCACCAAAACCATGATTAGTACTAGAACAAGGACTAGTAGTAGGACCAGGACTCGGACCAATAGTAGGATAAAATCAGGATCGGTACAAGACCAACACCAATTAATAGAACCGAGGTCAATAGTAAGACGTTTACTAGGTCGAGTAATAGGATTAGGACCAGGTCTAGTAGTAGGACCTAGACTAAGACCAATAGTAGCACCACGAATAAGATCAATACTAGCATTAGGACCAGAATAGAACCATGATCGATCAATCCCAATACCAGGATCGGTAAATAGAATTAGCACCGAGATAAGTACATGGAACAATACACAGTAGTGATCAGGTCTTGGTGCTACTATTGGTCCTTGTCCTGGTCTTAGTCATACTGCTAGTTGGTGGTAGTATTGATCCCTGCTTCCTTGTGCTACTACTAGTTTTGGTCCACGTCTTGATCTCCGTTCTCGTGCTACTACCGGTCCTGATCCAACTACTAGACCTAATCCTAGTATTGACTATGGTCTTGGTCTTATTACTAGATCTTTTGCAATTATCGATCCTGGTCTTAGTCCTAGCCATTTGATAATGCAGTAGTTCTGATCCTGGTCTTAGTCCTACTAATTGTTCGGTTCTAGTACATAACCCGGTCGAGGTCCTACAGTTGATCTCAGTCCCCAAAAACTAAACCTTAGTTATTGTCCTACTACTCATGCTGGTCCTAGTATTGATCTTGGTCTTGGTCCCTGTCATGCGGGTCCTGGTTTGACTATTAGACGTGGATCAATTACGATCCCCGGTCTTGGTCCTACAACTGGTCCCAAAAAATTATCCTTGCCGTTATCATAATATTGATCCTCATCCTGGTCTGGACCTTTCCGGACCTTCTTCTTCCAAGATGATCCCTATTGCCTTATTAATGGGTCTTGGTCTCTATAGTCATCGTGGTTGTGGTCCTACTACGGTCCTTGTCCAAGTACTTATCTCGAAACTAGTCCCACCACTAATACCGCTACTCGTTCTACCACTAGCGTTGGTCCCAAGATTAATCCCGGTCTTGGTGTTATTGTTGGTCCCGATCCCAATATTGATCCTGGTCTTGGTCCCAATATATATCCTGGTCTTGGTCCCAATGAGATCCTGGTCCTAGTCTTGGTCCTACTACTAGACCTTGACCAAATGCTAATCCTTGTCATGGCTCCGTTATTAGTCCCGGTCCTAGTACTAATCTTGGCTTAAGTCCTTGAGTGATCCTACTGGTCTTACTACTAGTCCTTGTCCCAAGACGGATCTGGTCCAAATCCTACTTTTGGACCTGGTCCTAGTATCGTTCCTGGTCCTTGTATTAATTCTAGTGCCGATCCTATTAATAATCATGGACTTGGTCCCATTATTGATTGATCCTAGAGTGATCCTAGTCTTGGTCCTACTACCGGTCCTGGTCCTAGTAGTGGATCCTGGTCGTGGCTCTACAACTGTTCCTAGTCCTAGTACTAATCCTGGTCTTGGTCCATTTACTAGTCATGGTCCTAGTACAAATCCTTGTCATACTACTACACATGTCCATGTACAGATCCTAGCCCTTGTCCTATTACTAGTTCTGGTCTAGGTCATACAATTGTTCCTGGTTCTAGTCCTACAATTGAATCGTCATACTACCGGTCTTTTCCGTGGTTTAAGTGTGTTTGTGTGTGTGTGATTATGGTATATGAGTGTTTGTTGTATGTGTGTAGGTTTTTGTTTCGTTCTTTTCATTATTTGTAAGTATATTTTTTGTTTCTATTTGTTTGTTGAAAATAATTTTTTTACCTTTATGTTATTTGAATGTTTTTGCATATATGTGTTTGTTGTGTTGTTCATGTTGTTTTCCTAGAAGTGATGGTTATTTGCATTTGTATGTTATATGCTTATGAGTATGTATGTTGTATATATTGTTTTGTAATTTGTACCATGTGATACGTGTGTATGTTTTGTTTAGATATGTTTCTTTAGGACTGATGTTGTTTTGTGTCTATGTTTTATTTGTCTGTGTGCATGTATGTTATTTGAGTATGTGTGTTTGTTGTGTGTGTCTCTTTGTGTGTGTATTTAACTTCTTTGTGTGTGTGTCTCTCTGTGTGTGTATTTAGCTTGTTTGTGTGTTTGTTTTGTGTGCTCATGGTTGTTGTGTGCTATTGTTTATATAGTGTTGTGTTTTATATTAGTGTTTTGGCTTACGAATTACGGTTAAGTGTGTGTATGTTTGTTGTGTGTTTTTATTTTATGACTAAGTATGTATAAATGCATTTGCTTATGTTGTAAATTTATTTTTTTGGTTATGTTATGTGTGTTACTTGTTTGCGTACTTTGTGTGTACGTTATTTGAATGTGTGCATGTGTGGAGTATGTTTGGTTGTGTTCATTATGTGTGAGTATGTTTGGATTTTTCTTATGCATATATGTTTTTATTTGTATGGATTGCTGTTTGTTATTTTTAGGGGTGTGTTCTTTATCCATGTGTTTGTGTATAGGCTTGTCGTTGTGTGCATTTTATGCTTGTGTGTTTGTTGTTTTTTGAAACATATTTATATTGCATATGTTGTTTGTATAAGTGTATTTGTTATGTGTGTTATTTAAAAGAGTGTGTGTGTGTGTGTGTGTGTGTGTGTATGTGGTGTGTTCTTTGTATATATATTGTATACGAACGTATGTGCATTGAATGTGAGCTTTTGTTGTATGTGTAGTTCTTTTGCATGTGTTTGTTTGTCTTTTTTCTATGGTGTGTTTGAATGTCTATATGTGTGGTTTCTATGTGTATTTGTTAATTGTGTGCTTGTTATGTGTGTTGTCAAAATATATTTGTGTTTGCATATATGTTGTTGTTTATGATTGTGTGCAAATGTGTTGGGTGTTTGTGTGTTTCTTCATTGTTTTCATTTTTTTACTTCTCGCTTCTTTCTATAAGTGGGTATTTTGTATGCTCTTTGTTTGTATGCGATATACAAGTGTATGCTTGTTGAATGCATGTATATAATCATTGTACGTGCGTTGTGTTCGAATTTTTATGTGTTGTGTATACTTCAATTGTGTGAGTGCTTGTTGTATATTAGCGTTTGTTGTATGTGTGGGTATGATTTTTGTTTGTTTTATTGTCCATTCTTTGTAAGTATCCAAGACCAGGATTAAGAATTGGACAAGGTCTAGTAATAGGACCAAGACTAGATGGGACAAGGATGGAGGTATTGGGACAAGGACCCGTGAGTACGATTAGGACAACGATTAGTATTGGGACCAGACTAGCATCCATCTTAGGACAAGGACTGTAATAGGACCAAGACCAAGATCAATTGTAGGATTAGGACCTGGATTAGAATCGATCTAGGTCTAAGAGTAGAAGGAGGACCAGGATAAGTACTAGGACCAACTGGGGATCAATAGTAAGTCTAGGACCAAGATTAATACTAGCATATGGGCCAAAGATCGCATTATGACCAGGATGCAAGAGATGAGAACAAGAACCAGAATCACTATTAGGGCTAGGGTCAAGGTAGCACTAAGACGAGCATCAATGCGGCACAAGGACCAAAGATTAGCACTTGGACATGGATCAAGACTGGCACCAAAACTAGTAGTAGGACTAGAACCAGAGTAAGGCCAAAACCGGGGATAATTATCGAGACTAGGAGCAACCTCAATACCTGACCAAGACCAAAGGTAGCACAAGAACAGGATCAATACTAGCACAAGGACTAGTAGTAAGACTAGGACCTAGAATAATAGTAGGATCAAAATCGTGATCAGTACTAGGACCAACACTAGTAGTAGCACTAGGATCGATATTGAAACCAGGTCCAAGAAGAAGACGAGACTAGGACCAATAGTAGCAACACGAATAGGATCAAGACTAGAACAATACCAAGAGTACTTATCTTGGTCCTCGTGCTACTATTGGTCCCGGGTCCCGGTCCTGGTCCTACTACTAGTAATCGGGCGGTAGTATTGATCCTAGTCTAGGTGCTACTACTAATCTTGATCAATGTGATCCCGCTTCTTGTGCTACTACTAGTCATAGTCCAACTACCGGTTATGATCCTAGAATAGATCATGATCATACTCCTACGCATGTCCCAAGATAGATCCTCTCCTTTGTCCTACTACTAGTTATCCTAGGCTTGGTCCCAATACTGATCCTTATCTTGGTCCTACTACCGGCTTAGGTGCCGCATCTAATCCCGGTCCTCGGTGTTACTATTGGTCCTGGTCCAAGTAAAAATACTGGCCTTGGTCCTACTACTAGTCCCAATAATTATCCTTGGTCTTGTCTTAGTACTATCCTCATTCTGGTCCTGGTCCAAGGACCGATCCTAGTCCTGGTCCTACCACTGGACCTCATTCTAGTACGATCCTAGTCCTCGTCCTACATCGGGTCCCGCTCACCGTACTAATCATGGTTGTGGTCCTACTACGGGTCCTCGTCTGTACTTATCCCAATACTTGTCCTAATACTAATCCCAAAGCCAGGACTAATCCTAATCTTGGTCTTATTAGTAATCTTGCTCCTAGTCCCACTACTAGCGTTGGTCCCATCGATCCCTGGGTCTTAGTGCTACTATTCTCCCCGGTCCCAATACGATCCCGGTCTTGGTCCTACTCCGGACCTAGACCAAATGTTGATCCGGGTCAAGGTGTCCCGTTTTATTGGTCCTTGTCCGAGTACTAATCTTGGCCCAAGTCCCTATACTAATCTTGCTTGGTCCTACTACTGGTCCTTGACCAAGGATAGACCTTCGTCCGAGTCCTAATTTTGGACTTGGCCCTAGTATCGATCCTGGTCCTTGTCCTACTACTATTCCCGGTCCCGGTCCTTGTCAAATAATAGGACCAGGACCAAGATCAATAATTGTCTAGGTCCAATTAGAGGATCAAGATCCAGATCAAGATCATCGGGACAAGGATCAAAAGTAGGATCGAGAGCATGATCAGTATTTGGACTAGGTTAAGTTGTTGGACCAGACCATACCGATAGAAGGATCAACACCGGTACCAAGATCAATACTAACACCAGGACAAGGATCAATACCTTTGACCAGGGTCGGAAGACTAGGAAAAGGATCCATAGTGGCACCAATACTCAGTAGTAAGACCAGGATAAGGATGAGGAACTAGTCCAAGTTGTAGTAGGACCAATGCCTAGACCACTCAGTAGGACCTCGGGACCAGGATCAATATTTGGACTAGGACGATAATAGAATCAAGACCAGGATAAGTATTGGAACCGGGTCCAATAGTAGTACGAGGATCAATACTAGAACTAAGACTAGTAATAGGACCAGGACCATAATTAGTCATGGACCAGGATCCGTAGTTGGACCCTTACCGAGATTAGTTTTAAGACCAGATTAATAGTAGGACCATGACCAGATCGATCCTGGACTAGAACCAGTAGTAGGAATAGGACTAGGATCAAGACTTGGACTAGGTCGAGTAGTAGGACTAGGACAAGGATTAGTCCCTAAACAAGGAATAGACGTATTGGGATCAGTACTTGGACCAATACCAGGATGGACTAGACAAGGATCAATAATAGCACCAAGACAAAGATCGATGTTGGAACCAGGAAAACTAGGGACCCAGATGTGAAGCTAGGACCAATACCAATATGACCAATACCCGTAGTAGGACCAGGACCAATACTAACAAGAGGGACCATGACCAGGATTAGTACTATGACTAGAACCAGAACCATGACTAGGACAAGGATTAGTATTAGGATTAGAACCATTACTAGACAAGGATCATGATCAATACTAGCACGGGGACTAATTGTATGGTGAATTTTATGTTAAATTCTCTTATTTGTAATTTTATAAAAATGAAATAGAATTTATTTATTTTTATTCTATTCTTTTCATGACATGAGAATGTATTTATAACATTTTTTATTTATATTTATATATTATTTAAATTTTTATATAATATTTAAAAACTAGCGGAGTAAATATATTTTTATTTATTATAAAATCATTAAATTTTGATTTAAACTTTTAATTTAAATAAATAAGTTTTAATTTAGTATTTTTTTAAAATAAAATTATTTTTTTACCTTATTATTATTAGTTTAAAATTTCGATACATGTTAGGTGTATGTTATTTTTTAATAAAATAAAAATAGTTTATATTTAAAAGTAGAGTTTAAAATCATTAAATTATAAAATGAAAAACTAAAGTTAAAAACAAATGGTTGAAATGTGGAACAAATTTTAAACTACCTTTCTTCTTACGCTCTAGCATTTTTCAAACGATTAGTAAACATTTCCTCATTATTTGAGCTTTGGTGCAAAAGCAAGGATGTAAAAAGATTTGCATGAAAACCCATGAGCTTTAACACTCTTATTAATGCAAGACAAACATTACAACACGCTAATTATAGAAACTAATGAGTCAAATACATTTTTACATATCAAAATTTTAGACATAAATAAAAAAGGATAAAATTTTAAAAATTAAAATAAAAGCATCAAGAAAAAGGAGTAGAATCATCGATTACCTTAAATGTTACTTTAATAAATTAAAAATAGTTTATATTTAAGAAAAGAGATTAAAAAAATCGATAAATTCAAAATGATAAACTAAATTTAAAAATTTAAAATATGAAAAGAACTACAAACATACTTTAATAAAAAATTAATTAATATTTTATTTATATATATTAGAATTATTATTAAATATTTTTATATATTTAATTTCTAATTAGTTTAATTATTATTATAAATAAATTTTTTGTAAAAGTAATTAAATCATAAATAAAAATTGGTATTACTCAAACCAAATTAAATAATAATTGAAAATAAATGTGAAAGAAGTTTTTCTTTGCGTGCAAGACGATATTTTCTTGTATAATCATTAGGCATGGTGCATCGAAACAATCAAATTGTCTTCCTTTCTCGTATTAAACCAAACGTTTGAAATGTGTGACAAAAAATTGAAACTAAGTTACTTGCACTCGCTTATTTTCAAATTATCCTAAAGCATCTTCTCATTTTAGTTTACGATACAAAAATAGGAAAGTAAAAAGACTTTGCATGAAAATCCATAAACTTTAACACCCACATTAATGCAAGACAAACATCACAACTACTGCTAATCATATAAACTAATGAACTAAATATATTTTTCACACATCAACAGACACAGATAGAAGAGGATAAAAATTTTAGAACCTAAATTAAAAGCATCAGGAGAACAAGGTAGAACCATCGTTACCTTAACTATGACGCTTGTAAATTACTTTAATTTCCTCAAACCCCTTCACCCGTGAAAAAAAATTAAATCATTAGGAAAAGTTTAAGAAGTTCAAGCGAACAGAAGAGCAATAACCTTCTTTAAATATTGTGGATATTAAGGACTTTGAGACTTTACTCTTAATGATTTTTGTAGGTTGGTGAGTACAATATGTGTTGAGTGAGTTGTGTGCTAGGTGTTTATCTCTTGTGTGTTTTGATGTCTGTAAATATGTGTATAGAGAGGTTTACTTCTCAATTATGAGTGATCACGCCATGTGTGGGGTATTACACAATTCATGTTTTTGTTTTATGTTTGTTACTTGAATTATGCATATTTGTAGAGTGTGAGCGCACATGGTTGTGCGTGCGCTTGTTATATATAGGTGTGTATGGTTGTAGTTTTTGTGTTTATTATTTGTGCACATGATTGTTGTGTGGTATGAATTGTGTTTGTATGCTTTTTTTTTGTGTAGATATTGTTTGAGTGTGTCTTTGTATATGTTGATTAGGTATGTATGCTTTTATTTTTTTGTTAATAGGTGCGTATGTGGTTTATATGTGTGCATGTTTGTTGTATGTTTTCCTTTTATTACTAAGTGTCAGTGCATCTGTTGCTTATGTTGTAAATTTATTTTTTAATGCATGTTGTGTGTGTTACTTTTTTGTGTATTTTGTGTGTACGTTATTTGAATGTGAGCATGTGTGGAGTATGTTGTTACTGATTGTGTATATTTGTTGTTGTTGCTCTTTGTGTTTGTTCTTTTATGACTAAGTAAATATGTTGTGTGTGAGTGGTTTTTTTGAGTTTGTTGTTTATATATGTAGTTTGTGTATGTGTATTTCTTAATTGTGTGTTTATTGTGTGTGTTATTTAAAAGTGTTTATATATGTATTTTTATTGTTTGTGGTCTATTTCTTGGTGTCATTTTTTTTGATTGTGTATATATGTGTTGGGTGTTTGTGTGTGTTTCTTCGTTGATTATGTTTGTTTGCATGTGTTCGGTATGTGTGTATGTTGTGTGTTCTTTGTATGTATCTTGTATACAAGTGTATGGATGTTGAATTTGAGTGTTTGTTGTGTACGTATGTTTTTTGTTTGTTCTTGTCTATTGTTTGTCACCGTATTTTTTGGTTTATTGGTTGAAAATAAAGTTGTTTTACGCTTATGTCATTTGAATGTTTATGCATGTGTATTGCTTCTGTATGGGTGTTTTGTGTTGTACGTATGAATGTCTATATATATTGTTTGTTTGTGTATTTGTTAATTGTGTGCTTGTTAAGTGTGTTGTTTAGAAGTATTTGTGTATGCATTTGTTGTGTGAGCTCCACTTCTTTGTGCTGTTTTTTTTATGATTATGTGTATATGTGTATATGTGTTGGGTGTTTTTGTGTTTTTTATTTTGTGCTTGTTTGCCTACGTTCTTTGTGAGTGTATTTTTTATGCTCTTTGTTTGTATGTTATATACAAGTGTATGCTTGTTAAATGCATATATATAATTATTCTAGTATGTTCTGTTTGTACATTTGTGTTGTGTATGCTTCAATTGTGTATGTGCTTGTTGTATATGAGTGCTTGTTGTATATGTAGTTTTGTTTCCGTTCTTTTCTATTTTTTTGTTTCTATTTGTTTTTTGAAAATAAATTTGTTGTACGTTTATCACTTTTATGTGTTTGTTGTGTTGTTCGTGTGTGGTGGTTGTTTGTCTAAAAGGCATGGTTATTTGTATGTGCTTGTTATGTGCTTGTGAGTGTGTATCTTGTATATATTTTTTGCAATTTGTACCCTATGATACATGTGTATGTTTTGGTTAGATATGTTTGTCTAGAAGTGATGTTTTTGTGTGTCTATGTTTTATTTCTCTATGTGCATGTATGTGATTTGAGTATGTGTGTTTGTTGTGTTAGTCTCTGTGTTTGTATTTAACTTGTTTGTGTGTGTCTCTATGTGTGTATTTAACTTGTTTGTGTGTTTGTTCTAAGTGCTCATTATTGTTGTGTGCTAGTGTGTAAGTAGTTTTTCTCGTTTGTATTATTTTGTTGATTTAGGTTTAGGGTTAAGTGTGTGTATGTTTGTTGTGTGTTTCTATTTTATGACTAAGTGTGTATACATCTATTGCTTATTTTGTAAATTTATATTTTTTTTAAAGTTGTGTGTGTTGCTTTTTTGCATACTTTTTGCGTACGTGATTTGAATGTGTGCATGTGTGAAGTATGTTGTTAGTGATTATGTATATTTTTTACTGTTTGTGTTTTTTTTTATGACTAAGTATGTGTGTTGTGCGTGTGTTTGTATTTCTTGTGCATGTGTTTGTATGTGTTTTTTGTATGGTGTGTTTGAATGTCTATATGTGTTTTTAGTTTGTGTGTTTCTTCATTGTTTGCGTTTGTTTGCCTGTGTCCTTTATGTGGGTATTTTGTTTGCTCTGTTTGTAAGTTATATACAAATGTGTGCTTGTTGAATGCATGTATATAATCATTGTAAGTATTGTGTTTTTATAGTAGTGTTTGGATTTTTTTTTTTTGTGGTGAGTATGCTTCAATTGTGTGAGTGCTTTGTTGTATACTACCGTTTTGTTGCATGTGTAGGTATTATTTTTGTTTGTGTTCTTATCCATTATTTGTAGTAACCAAGATCGGGATCACTATTAGGACCAAGACCGGGATCAATCTTGGGACCAAGATCAATACTAGACTAGCAGTTGGATCGGTAACAAGTCTAGGTCTAAGAGTAGAATGAGGACTAGGATTAGTACTAAGACCAAAGATGGGATTCACAATAATAGGTCCATGACCAAGATCAATATTAGGACATGAACTAGGATTGTACTACGACCAGGAGCAATAGTAGGACGAGAACAGGATCACTATTGGGACTAAGGCCAAAAGTAGCACTAGACGAGCATCAATATTGGGACTAGGACCAATATTAACACGGGACAGGATTAGTGTTGGCATCATAACTAGTAGTAGGACAAGGCCTAGTACTAGACCCGACCAGGAGTAAGACTAGAACCGTGAGCAATTATTGAACTAGGACTTGTCGTAGCACTAGGACCGACATCAATGTTGGGATTAGGACCGGTAGTAAGACAAGAGCTAGGATCAATGCGGGACCAACACCGGTAGTAGCACTAGGAT
>JAMKYM010000608.1:0-50530 GCA_026541065.1 Canavalia ensiformis
GACTAAGACCAAGATCAGTAGCGGGATTAGGACCTAGATCATTAACTAGTCTAGGACAAAGAGTAGAAGGAGGACAAAGATCAGTATTAGAACCAAGATTGGGACCAATAGTAGGTCTAGGTCCAATATTAGTATTAAAACATGGATCAAGATCAGTAGAACAACCAGGACTAGTAGTAGGACCAGAACCAGGATCACTATTGGGACTAGGGCTAGTCGTAGCACTAAGACGAACATGAATACTAGGTCTAGGAATAGTATTAGCACCAGGACCAAGATCAGTACTAGCACCGGGACTAGTAGTAGGACATGGACTAATAGTAGAGCGAGGACTAGAACCAGGAGTAAGACAAGAACTAGGAACACTTTCGAGACCAAGACCGATGTGGCACCAAAACTAGGATCAGTACTTGAGCAAGGACAATTAGTAGTACTAGGACCTAGACCAATAGTAGGACAAGAACCAGGATCAATATTGGGACCAACACCAATTGTAGGACCAGGATTGGTACTAGAACCAGGTCCAGTAGTAAGACCAAGACCAAGTCGAGTAGTAGGACCAGGACCAGGTCTAGAAGTAGGATCTATAAGTAAGACCAATAGTAGCACCACGAATAAGATCAGTATTGGTATCAGGACCAATAATAGGATCATGATAAGGATCAATTCCAAGATAAGGATCAGTAAATAGATGAGCACCAGGATAAGTACTGGGAACAATACCAGTAGTACTGATCCTGGTCCTAGTGCTACTATTAGTCTTGGTCCTTGTCCTACTACTAATCTTGGTGGTAGTACTAATCCTACTCTTTATGCTACTACTAATCCTAGTCCAAGTACTGTTCCTGGTTCTAGTGCTACTACTAGTCTTGGTCCTAGTACTTATCCTAGTCCTATTCCAACTACTGGACCTAGTGCTAGTATTGACCGTGGTCTTAGTCCTACTACTAGACCTCTTGCAATTACTCATCTTGGTCTTAATCCTACTATTGGATTTGGAGTAGTTACTGATCCTAGTCTTAGTCCTACTAATTGTCCTAGTTCTAGTGCTTAACTTGGTCGAGGTCTTACCATTGGATTTGGTCCCGAAAGTAATCCTAGTCCTTGTCCTACTCCTTGTCCTGGTCCTAGTATTGATCTTGGTCTTGTTGTCTGTATTTTATGTTTGTGTGTTTGTTGTTTTTTCAAATATATGTGTATTTGATAATTGTATTTGTTGTGTGTGTTGATTAAAAGTGTTTGTGTATATATTTTTATTGTCTATGGTCTATTTCTTTATATCATTGTTTATAATTATGTGTATATGTGTTAGGGGTGTGTGTGTGTGTGTGTTCCTTTGTTGTTTCTGTTTGTTTTCCTATGTTCTTTGTGTGTGTGTGTGTGGTGTGTTCTTTGTATACAAGTGTATGTGTGTTGAATGTTAGCTTTTGTTGTATGTGCGTGTATGACTTTTGTTTGTGTTATTATCTATTGTTTGTAAGTAAATTTTTTTAGGTGCTTGTTGGTTGAAAATAAATTTATTATACGTTTATGTTATTTGAATTTTTATGCATATGTATTGCTTGTGCATGGGTTTGTTTTTCTTTTTTGTATGGTGTGTTTGAATGTCTATATGTGTTGTTTGTATGTGTATTTGTTAATTGTGTGCTAGTTATGTGTGTTGTCAAAAAGTTTTTGTGTATACATTTGTTGTCTACGGTCCACTTCTTTTTGTTTTTCTTTATGATTGTGTGTATATGTGTTAGGTGTTTGTGTGTTTCTTTGTTGTTTGCGTTTGTTGTCTTGTGTTCTTTCAATATGTGGGTATTTTGTATGCTATTTGTTTGTATGTTATATATACAAGTGTATTCTTGTTGAATGCGTGTATATAATCATTGTACGTGTATTGTGTATGTTCAATTGTGTGAGTGCTTGTTGTATACTAGCATTTGTTGTATATGTAACATTTTTGTTTGTATTCTTGTTCCTTATTTGTAAGTTTCTCCAATGATGGGAACATCAGAGAAGGTAGCAGTTGTACCATCCCAATTTTTCTATGATAAATGTTTGAGGCTACAAATAGTTTCTGGGATAAAACTAGGTGAAATTAGGAGCCAAAAGCAGAGAAATTAGGAAGTTTGGTGCAAATGACGAAAATGCCTTGCTAGGCGGCAGCTCAAATAATGAGCCAGAAAAATGGAAATACAAGTATAAGACATCTTGGAGGGATTATAAACATCATGTATAGTTAAAACTAGTGAGAAAAATTTAGAAATCTGAGAAGGGACGAAAATGCCCTTCGAAAACCTTGAAAATGACCAAAATACCCCTAGGAGTTGTACATTTTGCACAAAGCTAGATAGTTCCCATAAAAATAGCAAACGACCTTAGATTAACATGGGAACGAACCAAAAAGTCTTACAAATATCAGAGAAACAATTTGGGAAGTTTTCCAGCAATGCTGAGAAAATTATGAAAACACCCTTGGAAGGCTGGGAGGGCAGGATAAGGTGATAAGCATGCCAAGAGTGGGCCCCACACCCATGTGCACGAAATGCAACAGCTGGAAAGGTGGTGGTGAGTCACTAAAATGAAGTCAACCAAGTCTTCCACAAAAAGAGAAAAGTGAATAGTAAAAAGGTTACTTTAACCATGGTTAAGACTAACTAACCTTGGTTAATTAAAAGTAAAGCATGCTTAGGTTAAATTAATCATAATTAGAGGAAATATTAGCCTAATTAACACTAATCTAAGCCTAAAAGGATAATTCCTTCAATTTTGATTTATTTTTAAAAATAGGAAAAATCTAGGCAAAATTACCAAAATACCCCTAAGTGCAAAACTAATTCCACTTGGCCCATAGGAGTCCTAATTTTTTGGGACCCTTGGGACCCTATTTGCTTCATATTTTTCAGCTTAAAAACTCATCAAAATCCTCTCCATTCTCTCCAAGCTTTCCATAAGTCCAAAACACCAAAAACTTACACTTTAAGCCTAAGTCTTCATCTTTAAGACTTAAGCTATATTAACGCTATAAACACTTAAGCCCCACCACCATCCTTTGTCCACGTCCAGAGCAGACCAAAGGGGACCCAAGGAAGCCTTTAAAGCACACAAAAACACTAAGGAGGTCTTCAACAAGTAGGATCTTTCTACTTGTCTTTTTATGCTTTTAACTTGCCTTTTTATGGTGTGTTTGTTTTCTTTCATGCATCTTTTTTCCAAGATTTGTTTGTCTTCTTTTGTTTTCACTTGTGAGAGTTTAAAACTTTATTTTAACTGTTCAAAATCAGCCCCACTCTTTTTAGTGAATTTTGAAAAGAAAAACAAAGTTTGTTCGGTGAAAAGTGCTTCTATGGCACTTAGAAGAAATTTAATCGGTGGGTTTTGTTTTAAAATTATTTTTGAAGCTTTGATCAGTTTTATGCTCTCATGAGAAAGGTTTTTTAAGCTTATTTGAAAGAGGAGATGTGGATCTTGGAGTAGATCATGAAGATCTACCTTTTAATGCTTGAGGAAAGTGATGTGTTGCTTGTTTTCATGCTTGTTTTGATGATTACGTTTTAATATTGTGATTTATCTCTTGTGATGATTTATGTGCTGGATCTGCACCTCTGATTATGTAAGTTAAGAGGTGAAATAAATTTTTGTAATAAGTTCCAAAGGTTTCCTTTGGACATGAGTTAGAAAGCTACCAAGCAAATGATGTAATTTGTAGCCCAAAAGTGGCTAAATCCTTGTATGGCACCCCAAGACTCATCATCACCAACACCTAAGCATCACAACTTGAAAGAAATAAGCATGGACCAGAGGCTAGAGGGGCTGAAAAAGCATAACACCACTGAACCAAGGTGGTGTGAGGTGAAAGCTTGGAAGAAATCACCTTGGCTAACAAAGGAGGGCTTTCGGCCACCACTCCAAAAGCATAGTTTAACTTGGATAAAAAAAAATTTATAAGCAAATCAAGCTCTGCAATTAGGTTTTAAATTAACAAAATCAACCTTTGAACAAAGTAAATTAAAGCAAAAATAGGTAAAAAACCTCTAGGAGTGCATTTGGCCACCCTAGAAAGATTTTGGCAAAAATGGGTTAAAAATGTGATTAAGGATAAATCTACCATTTTCAACAAGTAAATAATTTAATTGGAGGTTTAATAAAAATTTAAAAGGTTAAGTTTTAGAGTAAATGGCCTAGGTAAGCTTAGGGAAAAATCCAAAAAAATTACTAAGTGGTAAAATTCCCAAATACGCTTAAAATGAGTAACTAGAAAATTTACCAGAACTTAAGCAAGGGTAAATGTCAAATTCGGCCATTCCATGAAAATTTGAGTAAAAAGACTTAACATTACCTTAGAATATGTCAATTATGAAGTATAAACTTGGCTACCAAGTAATGGTCAACTTACGTCAACTAAGGTTAAAAAACTGGTCAAATTAAGTCAACTAGGCTTAGGAGAAGGAAACCCTAAACCTATAAGAGTGGCATTCGGCCACCTAGTGGTTAATTAACTTAAAGGAGGTTTTAATTTCCAAATAGGGTTAATTAAGGACCATTCTTATGTGAATAGGATGAATTTAAAGTATGAAGAAGTTTTAAGGTGGACAAAGAGACCTATTGATTGTTTTTAGGCAAATGATCTTATGGTGAAGAAGGAAATTGTGGAAACCTAAGTTTAGGAGGATGGAATTCGGATACTATGTTTTAGATTAACTAAGAATGGGTTTCAATCCTTAACTAGGCCCAAATAATGACACTAAATATGTAACCAAAATATAATTAAAGTGTATGAAAGGTGGAATTTGAGGAAGTAGGTCATTTGGCCATTTAGGAATAAATTGACCTAGAGGATTAATTAATTTCTACTTAGATATTATTTGGCTTAGAATAAAAGAGACCTTAAAGGTTTAAGAGTCAATTAGATCTAATTATTAAGGTAGTAAAAGGGAGAACATAAGGTCATATATTTCAAAGGTTTATTAGAGGCATGATTAAGAAAGATATGACTTAAACTTGAAGTTAGAAATTCACTAAGTAATTTGATCATAACATACCTTAATGAGAAGAAGTTATAAAAGATTTGTAAATACTTAATACTTGAACTTAGAATAATTAGGACATGCATAAGACTTGAACAAAAGAGAACAAAAAGAGAAAAGAACTTGAAAGGTGCCATTCGGCCACCTAGATTAAGATGCTAAGACGTAAAATCTTAATGAACAAGTGTAATTTGAGAAAAGGAAAGGATGAGAGGTAACTTAGAAGGATGAGTGATGTAAGTCCCTTGTGTGATTTCAACATCAAACCAAATTGAGACATTAGGTTAGTTGGTTAAATGTGACATTATGCTATGTGATTTACCAATCAAATTTCATTATTGGTTATGAATGCTCACACTATCTATGAATAAATGATGGATGCTTATGAATGAGAAAGGAAGATGACCATGTATGAGATTGGTTTGTACTGATGATTGAGATGAAAATTCGAAACTTATATGTGCATTCCATATTGGTTGGAAATTTGTTTGAGCATGCATAAATTATTTGGAAGCCACTAAAATGAACTTAAAAAGATTAAGGGATCACTAAAGCAAACATTATATGAAAACGTAATGCTACTCTCCTTTATGCCTTATGCGCACTAGTACCCAGAGGGCCCTAAAAGCTCTAATTGAAAAGAAGCCTAAAGTTGCTTCTAGGAGACTTAAGTTTCTCCAAGAAATCCTTCTACTGTGAAGACTTAAGTTTCTTCACCAAGTTTTAAGGTGGTGACGTCCACCCTGGAATGAGCTCATATCCTTAATTTTTAGTAGGAGGTGGGAGTAGAGTCAGTGAGAAGATATTGTTTGACAAATTTAATACAAGCCTATGTCTTATTGTTTCTCCCTAAGGTGGTGAAGCTAGATTCATAAAGTGTCCCAAAAGTTGGACAAAGGAATGATAAAGACAAACATAAGTAATAAAGAATGAAGTTTAAGGCATAGAATAATTGTAGGTCAAATGATATCTTATGTGTGATCCCAAAGTTATGAATGTTAAGAAGAATGTATGATGAGATACTAAGATGTATGTTTTGAATAAAATGTATCCACTTCAGAGAAATGTTTTCAAAGAATTAAAAGTAACCTTTTATGTAAGAAATGATTTCGAAATAAACTCAAGTGGCCGGGACTAAAGTGATGACATTAGAGCTAAGTAGATAGCCTACTTGAGAAACTTAGTTTCTCATCCCTACTTCTTCCCACTTTCTTCCCATTACACCTTGGATGCTGATCATTATGGTAGCAAGTTCATTTGAAGTAGACGTGAGGCGCTCTCCGGGAGGTGTACATCGCACTAATGTCAAAAAATAATTGGATGCGAGCATCCTAACTACTAATATGCAGTATTAGCTAACTTATGTATAAATATTGTATAATAGTTGTAAGTTTATGGTTTGTAATAACTACATGATAAGGCCCATGGGCCTATGACTTATGGTATGTATGAAATGTTATGTATAATTATTGTGTGACATGTGTGTTATGATTGAATCTTGTTTATTTATTATAGGAAAATGATAAACAAAAAGAATAATATAAACACTTAGTATTCCTAAGGTTTTAAACGTATGTAGAAATCTGCTTAATGATTTATTTTACCGCTACGCACGTTCCATCAACGAGGCTCGCATTTTATATCAAACAGTTTTAAAAAAAAAAATTTACTGTATTTTCATATTTGTATTTTCTAAAATGAATTCCGCATCATGAGATAACAAACTAAAAATGGAACTGAACGATCGACTTAAGCGTGAAATCAGATTCGTTTTTAGGGTGTTATAGCAGTCATGCTACCGACCATTTTGTCATAGAAAGGATCTTGGAGTGTATCAATGAATATGCTGACCAGCTCCTTTTCGGATAATGGGGGTTGCACTTGAGCTGCTAGCTCCCACCATCGTGGGGCATATTCTTTGAAGGTCTCATCCTCTTTCTTGGCCATATTTTGAAGCTGATTCTATCGAGAGCCATCTCCAGGTTGTACTTGTACTGTTTCAGAAATGCATCAGCCAGATTCCTTCATGAATAGATATGTGTTCGTTCTAATTGACTATACCAATTTGTAGCTACCCCAATTAAGCTGTCTTGAAAGAAGTGGAAGAGAAACTTATCATCATGAACACAGGCGACCATCCTCCTGCAGTACATGATCAAGTGGTTGTAAGAACACATATGATGTATTTAAACAAATTGCATGAGCTAAATATTTCAATTCCAATCCAAAAGAATCATAGGCCACAATCGGAATTTCCTTTCCCTATTTTTCAATACCGATCTCACTTGATTTCAATTGAATAGCAAAACTTCTTGCAAATAAATAGGATGGGATAAAACAATGGATCTGAAACTCAACTAATTCACCTAAGATTTTACACAAAATTTTTTAAACATCCCCTTTCCAAATTGGCTTCTACTTTTATTTATAGGCCACATTTGATTACAATTGCGAGTTCGTCATCTCATCGTGACTACGATTGAGACAATCAATATTGAGACCAAGATTTGTAGTAGAATCAAGACCAGGATAAGTATTAGAACCAGGTCCACAAGTGGTACAAGGATTAGTAGTGGGGCCAAGAGTAGTAGTAGGACCAGGATCAATCGTGGGACTGGGATTAGTAGTTGGACCCGTACCAAAATTAGTTTTGGGACCTGGACCAGTAGTAGGACTAGGACCAAGATTAGTCCAAGGACCATGACTGGTAGTAGGAATAGGACCAGGATCAGTACTTGGACCAAGACAAGGACTAGTCCCTAGAAAAGGACCAGTAGTAGGACTAGCATCAGATCAGTCTTGGGGCCAAGACCAGTAGTAGGAATAGGACTAGGACCAGTACTATGATTGCTACTACGATCAAAATCACTAATAAGACTAGGATGAGGATTAATAGTTGGACCAAGACCAGGATCAATACTGTGACCAGGACCAGGATCAGTACAGGCACCTATACTAGTAGTAGGACTAGGACTAAGACCAATAGTGGGACAAGGATCAAGATCAATACTGGGGTCAAGACTAGTAGTAGGACTAAGACAAGGATCAATACTGTGACCAGGTCTAGTAGGACCAGGACCAGGATAAGGATCAGTACTAGGACATGGGCCAGGAGTAATATTGGGACAAGGACTAATAGTAGAACTAGCACTAGGATCAGTAACTAGTCCATGTCCAGCAGTAGGATATGGACTTGTACCAGGACCGAGATCTATATTGGGACCAGGTCCAATAGTAGGACTAGGATCAATACTTGGACCAAGACCAGGATCAATACTATGACTAGGACAAATAGTAGCACCAAGACAAGGATCAGTACTAGAATCAGACAAGTAGTAGCACTAGGACTAGGATTAGAATTGGGACTAATACCAGTATGACCAATACCTACAGTAGAACTAGGACAAGGACTAATAATAGGACCATGACCAGGATCAATACTCGGATGAGGACCAAGATTAGTAGTACGACCAGAACCAAGAGTAGGACTAGAACTACGACTAGTACAAGGATCAATATTGGGATTAGAACCATTCATAGCATTAGGACCACAATCAATACTAGTACCAGAACCGATTGTATGTTAAATTCTCTTATTTGTAATTTTATAATAACGAAATAAAATTTATTTATTTTATTTATAATCTTTTCATGACATGAGAGTGCATGTATAACATTTTGTACGTTTTATATTTACATATTATTTAAATTTTTATATAAAATTTTAAAATTAGTGGATTAAATATATTTTTTATTTATTATAAAATTATAAAATTTTGATTTAAATTTTTAATTTAAATTATTAAATTTTGTATTTTATATTTTTGAAAATAAATTATATTTACCCTATTATTATTAATGTTAAAAATATTGATACATGTTAAGTGTATGTTATTTTAATAGAACAAAAATATTTTATATTTAAAAGTAGAGATTAAAATCATTAAATTATAAAATTAAAAACTAAATTTAAAAATTTAAAATATAAAAAGGACAAAAAGTAGATTTAATATAAAATGAATTAATATTTTATTTATATTATTAAAATTATTATTAAATATTTTTCAATATTTAATTTATCCCATTAATTTAGTCGTTATATTAAATAATTATTTTTGAAAGAATAATCAAAAAAATAAAATTTGGTATTATTTAAAAAATAAAATAACAAATAAAAATAAATGTGAAGGAAATTTCCCGATTAGTGTAAGAGCATATTTTTTTTTTATAATCATTTGCAGCATGGTGTAGCAGGTATAATTAAATATTTTTCCTCCTTTCCAGGTTAAAAACACATGCTTTTGATTCCAGCGTTTTCTCATCTAAGTTTTTGGTGTGAAATCAGGAAAGGAAGAAGAGTTCATATAAAAACCCATAAGTTTAACTTCCAAAATAATGCAATAGAAACATCACAACTAGTGCTAGTCTTAAAAACTAACAAATGAAATACATTTTCACACGTCAATAGGCAATAACAAAAGAGGATAAAAATTTAAAAACTAAAATAAAAAGCATTAAAGATAAGAAGTAAAATCATAATTATTTCAACTATGAAGTTTGTAACTCACTTTAATTTACTTAAACCCGTGAAAGAAAATTAGATCTTTAGG
Source organism: Canavalia ensiformis (assembly GCA_026541065.1). Lineage (NCBI taxonomy): Eukaryota > Viridiplantae > Streptophyta > Magnoliopsida > Fabales > Fabaceae > Canavalia > Canavalia ensiformis. Next base: position 9,626 of record JAMKYM010000608.1, read on the forward strand.
AAGAGTTTAAGGAACTCAAGCAACTAAAAGAACAATAACACTTAAAAAGAAGGAGACAAGTGAAAATTATATCTTAAAAAATGAATATTATCATTTAAGTAATTTTATTTTAGAACATAAAATATAAAAATTTATTATCATAGAAAAATTTATTTTATACTTTGTAATGTTTCACTTGTATATTAAAATAATAAGTGATGTATTAATTCTATGTTAAATTTTCTGATTTATAATTAATAACAACAAAATAAAATTTAAGTTTTTTTCTTATATTCTTGGCATGACATAAAAATACATGTATAACATTTTGTCTATTTTATTTTTATATATTATTTAAATTTTGATATAAAATTTAAAAATTAGGAGAATAAATATATTTTTATTTATTATAAAATCACAAAATTTTGATTTAAATTTTTAATTTTAAAATAATAAATTTAATTTTTTATTTTTCAAAACAATTATTTTTACCTTATTATAATTAATGTGTAAAATATTGATACGTGTTAAGTGTATTTTATTTCAATAAAAAAATAGCATATATTTAAGAAAAGAGATTAAAATAGGTAAATTTAAAATGATAAAGTAAATTTAAAAGTTTAAAATATCGAAAGAACTAAAAATACATTTAATATAAATTAGCTAATAATTTATTTGTACATATTAAAATTATTAATAAATATTTTATATTCTTAATATCATTCGCAAATTTACTTATTATATTAAATAATTAATTTTGTAAAAGTAATTAAATAATAAATAAAAATTAGTGTTATTTAAAAAATTAAATAATAATTAAAAATAAATATGAAAGAAGTTTTTCAACATGTGGAAGGTAGTATTTTCTTGTATCATCGTTGCAGAGTGATGCAGCACACGTAATTAAATTGTCTTTCGCTTTCCTATATTAAAAGCAAAGGTTGAAACAAATTTGGAACTATTTTCTGCGTCCCTCATTTTTAAACAATCATCAAGCATCTTCTCGTCTTAGTTTATGATGCAGGAAATTAAAAAACACTGTTATGACAATTTATAATATTTAATACTCATATTAATGCAAGAGAAAAATTACAGCTAATCTTAGAAACTAATAAATCAAATACATTTTCACATGTCAACAAGTAATAATAGAAGAACATAAAAAGTTTAAAATCTAAAACAACAATGACAGCAAAAAAAAAGACACATATGAAAAAAAAAATCTTAAAAAGATATTATCACTAAAGTAATTTAATTTTAGAACATGAAATACAAAAATTTTTTATCATAGAAAATTTATGTTATACTCTGTAATGTTTAACTTGTATATTACATTACTTAGTGATGTATTAATTGTGTTAAATTTTTTTATTTGTAATTTTATAATAACAAACTAAAATTTGATTTTTTTTTTCTTCTATTCTTCTAATGATATAAACATACATGTATAACATTTTGTCCATTTTATTTTTATACATTACTTAAATTTTTTATATAAAATTTAAAAATGAGGGGAGTAATTATATTTTTATTTATTATAGAATCATAAAATTTTAATTTTAATTTTTAATTTTAAAATAATAAATTTAATTATTTGTTTTTCAAAATAACAATTTTTACCTTATTGTAATTAATGTGTAAAATATTGATACATATTAAGTGTATGTTATTTTAAAAAACAAAAAATAGTTTATATATAAGAAAAGATATTAAAATAAGTAAATTTAAAATGATAAAGTAAATTTAAAAGTTTAAAATATCAAAAGTACTAAAAATACATTTAAAATAAAATCAGTTAATAATTTATTTATACATATTAAAATTATTACTATATATTTTTAATTTTTTAATTTTTCTTATAAATTTACGTATTATACTAAATAAATATTTTTTAAAAGTAATTAAATAATAATTAAAAATTAGTGTTATTTAAAAAATTAAATAATAATAGAAAATAAATGTGAAAGAAGTTTTTCAATAATGCGTGTATGATAGTGTTTTTTTTATAATCATTGCGGGGTGGTGCATCAGACATATATCATTAAATTGTCTTTCTCCTTCATGTATTTAAAGTAAATGTTTGATTTATGAAGCAAATTTGGAACTATGTTTCTTGTGCTCCTTCATTTTTAAACGTCAGACATCTTTACATCTTAGTTTATGGTGTAGGGAAGTAAAAAATTCTCATGTAACAATCTATAATATTTAACATTGATATTCATGTAAAAGAAAATTCAAAACTATGACTAATATTAGAAACTAATTAACCAAATATATTTTCACACGTAACAGCAAATAATAGAAAAGGATATAAAAGCAACAGAAAAAGGACACAAGTGAAACAAAAGTCTTAAAGAAAATATTATCACTTGAGTAATTTTATTTTCGAACATGAAATACAAAAATTTATTATCATAGAAAATTTATCTTGTACTCTGTAATGTTTAACTAGTATATTAAAATTATTTGATAATGTATTAATTCTGTGTTAAATTTTCTTATTTGTAATTTTATAATAACAAAATAAAATTTTTATTTTTTTTATATTCTTCTCATTATATAAATACACATGTACACCATTTTGTCCATTTTATTTTTATATATTACTTAAATTTTTATATAAAATTTAAAAATGAGGGGATTAAATATATTTTTATTTATTATAGAATCATAAAATTTTCATCTAAATTTTTAATTTTAAAAGTAATAAGTTTAATTATTATTTTTTCAAAATAATTATTTTTACCTTATTGTAATTATTGTGTAAAATATTGATACATATTAAGTGTATGTTATTTAAAAAAAAAAGGTTTATATTTAAGAAAAAAATTAAAATAAGTAAATTTTAAATGTTAAAGTAAATTTAAAAGTTTAAAATACCAAAAGTACTAAAAATATATTTAAAATAAAATTAGTGAATAATTTATTCATACACATTAAAATTATTACTTTATATTTTTTATTTTTTTATTTTTCTCATAAATTTACTTATTAAATTAAATAATTATTTTTTGTAAAAATTATTAAATAATAAATAAAAATTAGTGTTATTTAAAAAATTAAATAATAATAAAAAATAAATGTGAAAGATGTTTTTCAATACGTGCAAGATAGTGTTTTCTAATACAATCATTGCAGCATGGTACACCAGGCATATATTGTTAAATTGTCTTTCTCTTTCATGTATTTAAAACAAATGCTTAATCTATGTAACGAATTTAGACTATGTTTCTTGTGCTCTTTCGTTTTTAAACAATTATCAAACATCTTCACGTCTTAATTTATGGTGCAGGGAAGTCACGATGTGTCATGTGAAAATCTATAATATTTAACATCAAAATTAATGCAACAGAAAAATCATTATGGCCAATCTGTGAAACTAACGAACCAAATACATTTTCACATATCAACAATATCAACAGACAATAATAGAAGAGGATATAAAATTTAAAATCTAAAATGAAAAGGATAAGAAAAAGAAACCATTGTTACTTCAACTATAAAACTTATAACTCACTTTAATCAACTTAAACCTCTCACTGGTGAAAAAAATTGAACCACTAGAAAGAGTTTAAGGAATCCAAGCAACTAGAGGAACAATAATAATAAGAAAGAAGGAGACAAGTGAAAATAGTATTTTAAAAAGTAAAAATATTATCACTTAAGTAATTTTATTTTAAAACATGAAATACAAAAATCTATTATCATAGAAAATTTATTTTATACTCTGTAAAGTTTAACTTGTATATTAAATTAACTAGTGATGTATTAATTCTGTTTTAAATTTTTTTATTTGTAATTTTATAATAAGAAAATAAAATTTGGTTTTTTTTTCTTATATTCTTCTCATGACATAAAACTACATGTATAAAATTTTGTCCATTTTATTTTTATATATTATTTAAATTTTTATATAAAATTTGAAAATTAGGGGATTAAATAAATATTTATTTATCATATAATCATAAAATTTTGATTTAAATTTTTAATTTTGAAATAATAAATTTATTTTTTTAAAAGATTACTTTTACCTTATTATAATTAATGTGTAAAATAATGATACATGTTAAGTGTATGTTATTTTAATAAATTTAAAATAGTTTATATTCAAAAGTAGAGATGAAAATCAGTAAATTTTAAAATTAAATACTAAATTTAAAAATTTAAAACATAGAAAGAACTAAAAGTATATTTAATATAAAATTAATTTATATATTAAAATTATTATTAAAAATTTTATGTATTAAATTTCTCTCATTAATTTAGTTATTAAATTAAATAATTGTTTTTGTAAATATATTTTAATAATAAATAAAAAAATTTATTATTTAAAAAATTAAATAATAATTAAAAATAAATATGAAAAAAGTTTTTTAACAGGTGCAACATAGTATTTTGTTGTATAATACTTGTAGAATGATGCAGCAGACATAATTAAATTGTCTTTCTACTTCTTGGGTTTCCTCGTCTTCAAACGATCCTTAAACGTCTTGTCGCTTGAATTTATGGTACAAAAGGAGGAAAGTAAAATAAAATCATAAAATTTTAAATTGAAAAACTACATTTAAAAATTTAAAAGAAATGATGAGATTTGTTGATCGTCTTTAATTAATTTTTAAGAACAAGAATAAAATAATGCAAGGGTGTTATTGTGACTATTATTTTTTTTTTACTTATATATGGTTAATTTTAAAATCATTTTAAAATTTTTTTAAAGAAATGTTAATGGAATTGAAGTTTCATGTTTGATGATACTATAATTCTTAAAATTTTAATATATTATAATATTATTTTAAATAAAAATATAATATTTTCTTAATGAGTATTTTTAAAAGATTAATAAAAAATTAAATAAATTGGGAGTGACAAGTTTGGAGTGTCAAAATATTTAATATCACTTAGAGTTCAAAGCTTCGTCCTAACCACAATCATAGCTTTTAGAATTGGAGGAAGAGGAAGAGAAAAAGAAAGGGTGTTTTAAGTTTAAATTTTATTAATTTTATTGTATATATAAAAAATCTCTTATATCAATTAATTTTTTATTAATTAATATTGTATGCTCAAGAAAAGTTTCATTCAACATGTAAGAGATGATTAAGATATTTGGTCAAGTTTGCATGAAATATGTGAATTAGCTATTTTGATCCAATGTACAGAGCTAGTAGGAAACAACCCCTCCTCCCATAAATATATATATATATATATATATATATATATATATATATATATATATATATATATTTCAGGTCCTTTCAATTTCTTTGGACAATAAGATTGGATTTTTGAACTGCAAACAAGATTTATTAATAAAATGGGTACAAGTGTACCCCAACCCTTATATTGGATGGAAAATCACTTTTGATACTCACATATTCATACCCTCTGTCTCATGTAAAATTGCGATGCGATGGTGATGTTTGAGGCCACCCATTCAGAATAATAAGATGCCCCTAATCTTTTTTCTTCCAATTTCTTTTGTTTCTTTTGTAAAATTGCTCTACTCTTCTTCTTCCATGTCACACCCAAATTCCAATCCCAAACCCCACACAAACACAAAATGTTTCCTCTTCCTCCTTGCTTTCATCTTCTTCACCGCACCCTTCCTCTTCTATCTCTTCTCCACTCATCAATCTGATCATGGCTTTCTTTCTTGTCAAACATTTGCATCTGCAACATCTCTCCATTGGAAAGCCACCCTTGGCGTCTCCTCTTCCACCACCATGCCACCGGTCTTCACTCACTCCATGGTAACAACATGTATTTGCTGTTTGTTCATCAAGAATTATTGATGACCCAGAAAGAAATGTTTTTCTTGATTCATTTTGGTATATTTTGGACATGGTTGCTGTGGTTGATGATAAAAAAAGCAATTCGGCGCAAGAGGTGATTTGTATATTACACATTATTGCAATTTACCTTCAAACTTGAAGTGGTAGAGATAAAACATTTGTGTTCTTTTTTTTTTTTGGGACTCCTCTGTTATTGAAATGTTTTCGAAAGTGATTTAGATCGATGCTTGTGAGGTGAACTGTGTTGAAATGGAAACTTAGACTTACCAAGGGAGGACATGGGTAACACTACAATCATTATGGTCCGAAGTGGGAGAAACAAGTGTGCTATTGTCTTAATTAGGATTCTTGTTTATCAAAATTGATAATGGAAGCTTTGATATATGACTTCGAGTCTCTGCGCATTTAATGATGTGCCCTTTTTTTACCTCCCAGTTTTTATTTATCCATTATATGATTTTAAATAAATATGAGGCTTTCTATTGTCAAAGTTTTTGACCTATCTGTTTGACATTATTTAGCTGTTGAGCTTCTTTCATAACAAAAATGATTCACTTTTAACTTGTTGATTGGGCTTATTAATTGCCTTGCTGGTTGCTTCTCTGTTTTTCTTGTTTGACATTATTTTAGTTTTGGAGCTTGTTTCTGATTATGTTGTTTGTGAGGAGGAAACCCTTGTCACCCGAGGTCGCACGTATACTGGTTAGTTATTTTTTATTGTAACTTGAATCATCCACTACAAGTATTATAGCATTTTTCACAATTGGACTGAGATAACTGTTTGACTGCCATCAACTCTCTTTTAACCCCTCTAGTCTTCATTTTTCTGATGGCGAGTTATAATAGCATTGGTTTTTTTGCGGAGTGGACGGAATGCGGGTGAATATCATGTTCATGAATTGTTGCTTGTGGTGTTGTTTCCGCTCTAAATTTCCATTATGCTTTTCTAAATTTTTGGTCGTAGCATGGAGACAAACAATATTTGTTTAGGCATTCGTAGGAAAAAACGTAGGTAGCAAGTAATGCAAACGAACAAGTTGTCATGGAGATGTCACGTTCATGTAGTGCAAAATTGCAAGTTAATGACTCTCATCTCAATTTAATTGAAAACAAACTTAATGTAAAAGAGAGTGGTTTTTGAGCTGTAATTAAGAGTGACAAGTGGCTAGAAAATTTGGTGCTCTCAAATTATGCGTTATTGCTCTATGACATGTGCATAAATTTAGGATATTGCATCAAATTTTTAATAATTTTATTGTTTGATGAAATGTGGCAATTCAAGTTTTTATCATTTTATTACCACTTAATTTAATTGTTGATATTAGTCATCTAAACCTTATTACTGAAATATATATTTGTTATCTAATAAATATATTATATGTGATGAAATTTTCTTAATTCATATTGTTAATAATAAAATAATAATTTATTTATTATATTTTATTACCTAATATATTATTTTATTATTATAATAACAAGTAGTTATTTTTTAAATTATTCTCTATATCTAATACATTATTTTATTATTTATAGTTATTGTAAACACCCAATTATGTCCGAGACTCATTTTAAGATGGCTAATGTATAAAGAAATTCAAAAATGAATTAGATTTATAATTAAAAAATTCAAAATAGAAAACAAACAGAAAAAAAAAAAAACACGCATTGAAAGTTTTTTGAAAAAAAACAGAAAAAAACAAAAATGAATTTGTAATTTGGTCTTAAATCAAAATTAACTAATAAAGAAAAAGAGACTAAACAGAAAAACAAAAAATATATACAAATCAAAACGAGATAACAACGTAAAATTAAAACAAAAAAACGAGAAAACAGACAAAAGTCATTTAGTTTTTTTACAACCAAATAAAAAGTATAAAAATATATAATATAACAGATCTGGAATTAAAAAAATATAATAAAAAAAAAATAAAAAAAAAAAAAAACTAATTAAACAAAAATTTTAATTAAATTTTAAAAAAATTAAAACCCATTTACGAATTTTACTAAAATAAAAATAATTCCAAGAAAAAGGACAAATAAAAAAAAAAAAAAAAAGGAAAAAAAACAAAAATAAAAAAAAAAAAGATATAAAAGGAAAGTGGGGGAAAGGAGGGTTTTTTTTAGTTGCGTAGAAAAAAAAAAAAAAAAAAAACGAAAAACAGACTCAGAGGAGAAAAGGAAGAAGAAGAAAGGAGTTGGGAGAGAAGGCAAAATCCTGGTCTTGAGGGCAGAGGTTTTGAGAGAGCTGGGGGAAGGAAACCTGAGGTTCTGATCTCTACAAACCTGGGGGTCTTCAGAGTCAGAGTTGTCTTCCAAGAACGAGCAGTGTAGTAGACGAGTAATCCCATCCAAGAAACGGTCTTGCCTCCCGCAAATTCAAGCTTCTTTCAGGGTTGGTAGGCATGGCTGATTTCCTTGGTAGAATTTCTATTCAATTAATGATTCCCGCCTAATAAATTGGAATGAAAACTGTTGCTATTAAGGATCTTGATCCCATTTTGCTAATTCTTGATTTGATTCTGTTATGGTAACTTGAATTAACAACTCATGTTTGCATTTGTGATTCTTTGAAATAACTACTCTGATTTGGTTGAGCTAGGATGATTTAAGTTAATTCTTGATTCGTCTTGTTTGAGTTGATTGATTTTCTCTCGAATCACCGCTAAACAAATTGGTGCTTGCTTTTACGTATATCCCGTTTATGCAAAGTCCGATTCATCTCATGTTCATTTGCATCTATGGAAAATGAGACAATATTTGAATGACATAACTGCCTCTTGCTTGCTGTTGATTGTTAGTATAGCGGTTGCATATTGATTGATCTGGGCGAAAATCTAGAATAGGCTTGAGTCTGCTAGGAAACAGGACTCAGCCATAGGCTCGACAATTCTTGCCCTGCCTGGATTCTAATCTTTTTACTGAACAATACTCTTCTTTGGTTAGTTCTTGGTTGAAAAGAAACTGATAGGGTAATGATATTGTTTGCTGTGTGTATTGCTTAGTTCAAAACCAAGAATTATATGAAATTTTCAGGGGTGAACCTTATTCCGTTTTATCGACGAGTTAGGAAAATCAAAATGTGTGAAGTATCTCTTTAGTTCATCAGATTATGCTTGATGCACAAGCCTATGATGACCCTGATTACTCAATCCAGGCTGTGGCCCAATGAACTGGTTCAACTCTGCCTAACTGATTGTCAATGTAATATCCCCTCACAGAGTTCTAAATCTGGTCATGGATAATGGGGGAAATCAGACAAGCCCCTAACCCCTTTGCTTCTTGTAGTCTGTCACGATTCACTGGTATCCTGTTAGGAACTTGGTTTCTAGCTACAACACACCTAGAAATGGCCTGGGTCAAGAGATCAGGGGTAGAGGTCCATTATGCTGTTGCCTCCTGTCATGTGCACCTAATCTAGAGTTTTGATCTAAACACTGAATTCAGGGGTTAGATAACAAATAGACTTGCTTCTAGAGACCAGGATCAGCCATGATGTCTAGTGAAATTGCAGGAAATCAAACCACTGATCCTGAAATTAAGATAGAATCGTTGGAATTAAGAGATTGTAGCCTAATTGGGAATTAGGAATGAATTTGGGTTTCAGATATGCACAGGGGTGAATAAGCAAATAAGTCTGATATATCAGGTGCTAGAAATACTGTCTAGATAGCACTTAATATGGTTATGAGCCTAAATCTCCAATGTGTCATCCTAAAGCGACCTCTTTGGTTTTTAGATTTTTATTTAACCTCCAAGAGTAACTCAGCAGGGATAGGTCCTAGCGGCCAAACACGGTTTCACTTAGTCCATAATTTGGAAGTAGGTTTAGGGAATAAAGCAAGGGAATCCCGATCTCAAGTAAGGTCCGCTAGCCTGAATTTTGTCCAGATTTATATTTGGTTCAAGTCTAATCTGAAGTTGAACTTATAGGGTGTCCAATCATATGTCCTCGGGTAAGAATAGCTAGATGCACTAAAACAGTTCTGATCAGAAACCAACAAGACCTTAAACCAAAGGCTAATAAGAAGAAAGTTATGCAGCCCTTGAGGGTATTTGGATGCAGGCAATGGAACTGTCCTGGTCCACGACACCTCCCTAGGAATCCTTACTTTTCTGACTAAATTCTTGGTTCAACTGAGTTGAATATGAGGATCTGACTCTAAGCTGCAAAATTTGGCTAGGAACCATGTTCTTCCCATGAATTTCTAATAAACTAAGATATTTTCCCTGAATGAGTGGTCTAAGGGCTAACTGGCCTGAAGCATTAAGCTTGATCAGTGATTTGTAAACAAGTGCTCGAAAACCTGTTTTTCTTTCATCACAAATCCCATAAAAACTTTAGGAATTGTTTTTAAGTTACACTTGAGACCTGATTCCAGCTTGCAAACAGACTGGTGGAGACCCTCTAATTTGAAACTTTGAATCTTTGTGGCTAAATTCTAATTGATAATAGACAAGAAATTTTCCTTTCTCTACACAAGATCGATGTATTGAATTGAGTCCCAGGACCTAATCTTGACCTCTGGACATGCTCCAGTCTTCTATTTCTCTGAAAGTTTGTGATAAACTACCCTAAAATCTTGAGGTTTGGTTCTGGTTTTGGACCATAGCATTACATCTAGTACCAGTCTATTCCAACCTAGCCAGAGAGAGACTTGCTTCTCCTTGAAGCATCGGGAATCATAAGTGTTTATATGGGAGTGCATCGGGACAAGTTACATAATCCTACCTGGTCGAGCCAATTCAATTACAACCACATGCTCGACCTTATTGGAATAAACCGAACCTAGCCTCATTAGTGCCATAAGTGCACAAGGTTTAGTTAAGAAGCCTTGAGATCCTACAGGACTTTTCAAAAACTGCTAGGGCCTAGGGATAGTCCTCGAATATGAAGCAGTACAGATCGAGGCTCTGCAATTCATAAGTTGAAGTCTTGGATTTGCTTCAGGACATGGATTTAGGGGGATTAGATAACTATGAATAACTCTATCCAGATTTTTTAGAACTATCAAGATCCTAGTTGAATTAAGCCTAAATGGCCAAATGAGCCTAAATAAAGGCCATCTGCACCAGCCTCGTAGCCTTGTAACTAATGCTATGGATCAACAGGTTAACATTTAAGAATTAGATTAACCGGGGAGTAGGATCAAGAATAGACCGAGGGGAAGAATTCCATGGTATAGTTGCAAGATAATAGGGAGGGATACCTTAGGTTGATTAAACTAGTTCAAGGTTAGGATTTCGAACAAAATAAGGAGATCCAAACTTGATTAGGAAAATGGAAAAGATGATCTCATGGCTTAATCTAGAAGTTAGTTTTCCCTAAGCACAATCGATTGCAACAAGTTTAAGAAGGTTTGATTATCGGTTTATGTGGCTCCGATATGAGATCTACATTGAGGCCCAGAATATGAAGTCATTTGGGTAGTCACTGCCCAACCAAATCAAATAGAAGTCTCAGCCTTTGGAAGGCTTAAACACTTAAGAATCTTAGTGATTGGAGAAGAAGGCTTGGAAGATTTTTTGCTAATTGATAATCAAACATTACTCCATATAGCTTAAGAACCATGATCGGGGTGAAAGACCTAAATGAGGGAGTTTAAAACAATAATTCGTGTTTGAAAGTTCATCCTTTAATGACCTTAATTTGTCTTTTTCAATCCTAATCTTCTATCGAATGTATTGATGTAGGTTGTTAGCCTCTCCAAGTGGTTTAATAACCTAGGGAAAATGGCTGTCATTCCGAAATTTAGTTTAAGCTTGTGAAAATTCACTTAGACCCTTGACATCTAAAGATTAGTAGGGATAGTGCTTAGCACTAAAAGTTGTAATCTTTAACACAATTAAAAAGAATGATCAACCTCGGTGATCATACCCATCGTCAAGAAGATTTTCCATAAAAGTTGGTGAAGTGAGATCCTAACTTGACAAGCTGTCGGGTAAATGGTTGATGTCACGAGTACACTCGGGAACAATCTAGTTCACTAATCATGTTGCCCTCCATAATATGGAATGGCAAAGGAAGCCCCATGCTGCAACCAAAGGCATCGCAGAAGTCATGTTTTAATTCCCATTAACACAACCCTTTTAAATATTAATGGAATTTTGTGAATAATTGATCTAAAGGGCCTTCCATTAGACGTTGACAAGTGGGTAGATAAACTTTGAATCCTGGGCAGGTTCACCCAAAGGCCATGATTTCGATACATAATTGGGAACATTTGGTTAATAATTTTTTCCATGAACTCCTATGTTAAATAAAGTCCATGCATACTAATATTAAGTGGGAAGCGTCTAGGGCTAGTGGTTGGCTGGTTATCCCTGGACCTCCATTCAACACCCAGGTTCGAAACTCGCCTCGGCACTTTGCCATAAAAATCAAAATTCCCTAGCTATATGTGCACCTTAATCAATTTGGATAACATAAATCACAATCCAAAGCTTGGCCTGCGGATGGTCGTTGCCGGGCCGGGCCAAATCCAAAAATTCGTAGCCAAGTCCCCCTTCAAATGACCCAACTTGGCCAAATCCAAAAATTCTAGTGGGTTTTCTCCACCATTTATTCTTGGCCATTCACAAAAATTACCACTATGCCCTGAGATCGCACCTGTAAAGACCACCATACACCCGCCCTCCAGAAAGCTAACCACATTACCCCCTAAACAAAAATAAAAATCAAAATTGATAACCCCCGAAAAAATAAATAAAACCACATTACCCCTAAATTAATAAAAATCCAGCCATGTAATAAAAATCAGAATTAAAAAAAATTCAGAAAATTAATAAAAAATTTAAAAATTCAAAAAATTAATAAAAATTTTAAAAATTCAAAAAATTAATAAAAATCTAAAAATTCCAGAAAATTAATAAAAAATTTAAAAATTCCTAAATTAATAAAAAGAATATACCAAATAAAGATTTAAAAATAAAAAATTAATAAAAATTCAAAATTAGAAAATTAATAAAAAATTCAAAATTTTAAGAAAATTAATAAAAAATTTCCAGAAAAAAAAGAAAAATTCCAAATTCCTAATCTTTTTTTTAAAAAAAAAAAAACTCTAAACAAATTCAAGATTATCAAGTTTCCAAAAGTCCTTAATTAATAAATTCCCTCCTAAATTTCTACTTACTTGAGTCTTGTCATTTTATTCATCGTTCTTCAAAAATAAAAATTTTTGTTTTGCAATTCTTAATCTCACGCTGATGAGCTCTAAGCACGAACTCGGTAGCTTTTTTTCTCTGTTCGTTGTTTGGAGACTCGTATGGGTCCAAGTGCAGCCGTAGTTGTCTTGGACCAGTGCATATGTGGATTAGGATTGCCCTTCTAAAAATAGTTTTCAAAATAATCAAGCTATTTTCAAAATACTTTCCAAGTAGTTTCGAAGGTCAAGCCCGGGCATTTTCCAAACGTTTTCAAACACTTTGAAGGTCAAGCTTTCAAATCAAACGAGAACTACGTAAGCCTTGAGTTTCCCATTGCACCAGGGAATACGTAGGAGCGGGGATCAAGTCTGTCGGGCTAACCTCCATCAAGTATTTATTTTCACTCTAATAAAAGGGATCAAACTATTTTCAAATAATCACACACTGATTTAAGGAGTCCGTTCTTCGGAACGGCGAGTGGGGTGCCTAACACCTTTCCCCACGTAACCGACTCCCGAACCTAGAATCTCATCTTCAAAATTAGGTTTTTCCAAATCTTTTTTAAACGAATAAAAATTTGGTGGCGACTCCACATCATAAAAATCAACTCATTTTTAAAATTTTAGCGAGTTCGTCGTCTCGTCGGAATTACGGTTGCGACGGATGGCGACATCACCGGGGAACATTAGAGAGTCAAGCCCGATCAATTTGAGTGTTTTATATTTGATCTCTTTCTTGTTTATTTGCACATTTTATTGTTTGCACGATTCATTTACTTATTTATTTATCGTTGTTTGTTTGTCTATTTTTGTATAACCCTAGGATAGACATGAATCATAAATTGCAATATATATCCGTACATTTCCCCAATTGCGAGGATATCCCAATTACTTGTGTGCCCTCATACATTACATATGCATTTATCATGAGTGGGGCTCTATACCCGGGTCTGAGTGCAACCTAGGAACTAGAGGATCTAGTGGTGTCACTTTGGGGCTTACGTCCTGTTTGACTATCACGAAAATCCCAGCTAGGAGTGGTCCTATTTGTAATGCCCTACAACTGGTAGCTTTTTTCATTGTGGCAAGCATTGCAGATTGGAACTTGGCTCCTAGTGACCTCTAACACCCCCAGATTACAAACCACCTTTGTGAGGTTCATATAAAAGGCCATAGATCCCTAGGGCAGGTAACCCACATAAGAAGCAAAGAGGGCACACACCTTTTTCATAATATGGTTCATATACGCACGGACAATTATCATCCAAAATATAAAGATTGGAAGGAAATACATAAATCAAGAAAGAAAATTCCAAATCAAATAAAAAAAAAGAAAAATTCAAAAAAATAAAAATATAGGAAAATCCAAGGAAAACTAGAAATTCCTAGAAAAAAATTAGGAAAACAATCTTTGAAAATACTGAAAAAAATAAAAAAGATTCAATAGATAGAAAATGGAAAATTTTGAAAACCTAAAAAATGCTTTTTGAAAAAAATTTTAACAAAGTGTTTCTAAACAAATCAAAAGTTTTTAGCAAAATAAAAAAACACCAAAACTCATAAAACACAAAAAATTGCTAAAAACAAATAAAGAAACTCTGGTTTATTTTCAAAATAGTCAAACTTCAAATCTCTTAAAATTATTTATACATAGCATGCATTGATTCATTTATAAATTTAGATCATAAAAAAAAAAAATATTTCAAAATCATTTTTCATCCACATACTCATTTTACCCCAACATCTTTATCATTCATGATTTTTGCATTCAAATTATTTTTCAAAAAATTAATTTTTAACTCTAATGAAAATTGGAGAAACACTTCCTCTACATCCTTATAGGACTCGTACACAATCAAGAATCATGGATGAGCTGGAGAGACAAAATGAGGAACTGAGAAATGAGGTCAAGATTCTAAAGGAGCAGATGACCAAGTCCGATGGAGGCCATCCAATTGTCAAAACGGAAGGAATCTGGAGAACCCACGTAATTCGTCACATCCTCCCGGGTTCACTCCACAAAACCTTCGCCATCAACTATGCCTCGCCAACCGAAGGAGTTCATTATGGGTTTCCTCATGGGCATGCACCCTCATACAACCAAACACAAGCCCAAACACAAATCCAAACACATAACCTACCTCCAAACACAAGCCTACCAAGTCATTGGGAGAACGCATCCTATGTTCACCCAAGGGTCTCGCCCGTATACATACCATCTTTCATCCATACCACATGCTCGAGGAATACCCAAGCCATCCTTCAATTGAGATATAGAAAAATGGAAAGGTCTAGAGGACAGATCCGAGCAATTGAGGAGATCTTATGAAGCCAAAGATGCAAACCGATCTATGCTTGGTTCGGACATAGTAATCCCTCCCAAATTCAAGGTTCCTGAATTGAGAAATACCAAGGAACTAGCTGCCCAAAGAAACATTTGACCATGTAACGGGGAAAGATGTCTCCTTGCATGTACTTACGATGAAGTTGCTTTGTCCATTTCTTTCAAGGCCTTAACTAGGGCTGCCGCAACCCGGTATACACGCCTAAGAACGGACCACATCCATTCATGGAGGGATCCGCCGAGGCCTTCCTCAAACAATATCAAGACAACCGCGGAGATGGCTCCCGATCGAACCCGGCTCGAATATGGCCAAGAAGGAGAAGAGTCTTTCAAGCAGATGCTCAAAGTGACGGAGGAGTTGCCGCTCAATACAACCTCCACTATCCGAAAAGAATTGGTCAAGCATGTTCATCGACACACTCCAAAATCCTTTCTACGACAAGATGATTGCGTATAACTTCTAGCTTCTCCGATGTCGTCATCATTGGAGAAAGGATCGAGGTGGCATGCGCCGAGGAAAGAATCATGCACAAGGCCACAAGGACAATGAATACTTAGATGGAGTAAGGAAGAAAAGACGAGAGAACTTATAATGTGGCTTCTAATCAAGGACCCGATACACTCCAATGGCACCCTATGGTCAGCTTCCAACCACCACCATACACACACCCTACATACCATATCCTACATCGCCACCACCTACCAAACACCCTACCACCCAGCTTACAACTATCCAATACAAATCCACCGCCCGCACCATATATACGGTCCAAACACAAGCCATGAGCTCAAATTCTAGCCGAAACCAAAAGAAGGAGAAGGATCCGTCCAGTTTGATCCCATCCCAATGACCTACATTGAACTACTACCTCAGCTAATCGAGAACTCTCTAGTGGTTCCATACCCGCTAAAACCACAAGAACCATCATACCCTAAATGGTACGATGCAAATGCCATATGTAACTACCATGCTGGTACATTGGTCATTCAATGAAAACCGCCAGTCAAACGCAAGGTGCAAAGTCTAATTGATGCTAAACGGCTAGATTTTGAGAAGATCCTCCTAATCCAAGTCTGAATCATGAGAGCTCATCCGCTGGTTAAGAAATGAGAGCAACACAATAAGTGCTTCGCACAAGTCAAGCTATTGAGGAAGATCATCCGAAAATTGTCGTATTTTTTCAAAATCAATCTTTGTAAATAAATCAAGCAATGAATAAATACAAAATTACATTTTTCATATCACTTGAGCACGTGCTTTACATTTTAGCTTTACTTAAAAAATTTACCATTCTTTTTTTTCAACCCACTTCTTATCCCTATACCCAAACAATAAAATACCAATTGGTGGGGATGCTAGTCGTAATGAGTAATCTTAAAAATGTTAGATTGATCAAGCTCAAAGAAAAAGCCCAATGAGGAAGCGAAAAATAAGAACAGGGATTCTAGATCCCTATTCAAAGTGTCTTGTCAAACAAAAACATCCCGCTGGAATCAAGTTCAAATCCAGGCAAAATTAGGGATACAAGAAAGATCCGCTGAATTAGGAAACCAAAGATGATCAACTACAACTATTCAAAAGGAAGGAAAAGTCCGATTGAATCAAAAATCCAGGCAAAATCGAGGGTCAAAATACAACTATTCAAGAAAAGGAAAAGCCTGGATTGAATCAAAAGATAATCCAGGCAAAATCAAGGTCAAAATGCAACTATTCAAGAAAAGGAGAAGACCCATTTGGATTAAGTAAAAATAATCCGTGCAAAAGTAGGGTTAAAGTTCAAACAATGAATCGATAAAGTCATGATCAGGTAAAAGGTCTTGCGGTTTTCAACAACAATTCAGAAAAAATCGGGATCAATAAAAGCTCGCTAGGTCGAAATCATCAAAAAAGACCTAGGCAAAAGTTAGGCGATCAAACAAAAAGCCCGCTAAGTCAAGAATCCTCAAGAACGACTTAGGCAAAAGTTAGGGCACAACCAAGCAAAAGGCCCGCTTTTTAGGTCGAAAACCCGTAAGGGCGACCTAGGCAAAAGTTAGGGCGCGATCAAACAAAAAGCCCGCTAGGTCAACAATCTTCAAAAGAGACCTAGGCAAAAGTTAGGACACAACCAAGCAAAAAACCCGCTAGGTCGAAAACCCGTAAAGAAGCGACCTAGGCAAAAGTTAGCATAAATCAGAAGGCCCAGCTAGGTCAACAATCTTCAAAAAGTTAGGCGAAACGAAAGACCCTTGGGTTGAAAACTCAAAAGAACAACCCAGGCAAAAATTAAGGTCAATCCAGAATCCCAAGACAACATGACCTTTCGCACCTCATATGTTCCTCAAAAAAAGGGGGCAAAATTTTTCCATTTCTCAAGTTTGGTCAATTTGACAATCAAGATTATGAAAAGCAAAGACCGACATTCTTCATCAAAAAAGGTGCCATTTGGGCAATAAACCTACACCTTTTGTCATTTTTTCTTTCAAACACTACCTCAAACATCCTTTGCAAACTTTCTCTATACTTTTCATTAACCATCTATAAATCACTTTGCACACTTAATAGCGCACGCGCCAAAAGAGATGTGAAAAATGTAAAAATTAAAAAAGATTAATTTGAAAAATCATGACAAGTCGATGAATCCTGACCATTGCGACATGATAGGATTGTTTCCAAAAGAATCATCGTCCTACCAACCAATGAAGCCACCAAAACAAAAGGTGTGTATCATTCAATACCGCTGACCATTGTTGGATCTCAAAGATCTTGGAAAAGAAAGTTCCAAAGTTGATCAAGAAGCCAAGAGATTGACCAAAACACCGGACTTAAGTCAATCTAGCTCGTCTTGATTTTTGATTCCTGTCACACCAACTATAAGGTTGTCGAGAAAGGATATGTCATAAAAATAAAAAAATCAAGAGTAACAAAAGTTTTACACTATTTCATGGTTTGCATTCATCCCATGGCATTTGTTTCATCAAAAAATTATTTCAAGCATTAAAATAAGAACCTCGCATCATTTCGCATTTATTCAAGCATCATTAACATCATATTCTCTTCACTCATTCAAACAACACATAAGCATCTTTTATTCAAGCATTGCACGACCCACTTTTCAAAATTAATTAAGATCCAAGTAAAATTGCCCGAATTAGTCATAATCCTCTGAATCAAGCTTAAACTGGGGCAAACACTTGCCCACAAAATTTAATTTGGGGTCATCCTCAAATTGATGAATCAAGTCAAAAACCGGGGCAAACGTTTGCCCACAAAATTTAATTTGAGGCACCCTCAATTCCTCAACGTCAAATCAAACGTGACAAACGTTTGCCCACACCATCCACTTTGAGGCCATCCTCTAAATCGGTTCAAATGGGGCAAATACTTACCCACACCATTCAATTTGGGGTCATCCTCAAAAACAAGATCAAACTGGGGCAAACGTTTGCCACAAAAGCTCAATCGAAGTTCAAGTCATCCGATCAATTCCAAACTCAGGGCTAACATTTGCCCAAGAAAGATTTAAATTCAATCAAACTAGGGCAAACATCTGCCCAGAAAATCCAAGTTGAGGCAATCCTCTTTCAACTCCAATTGAGTTCAAACTTGGGCAAAAAATTCAAGTCCTTATTGAAACCCTTCAAATTTGGGCAAAACGTTTGCCCAAAATCCAAATCAAGAAAACAAGAAATTTCAAACTAGGGCAAAATGGTTGCAAGCTTGAAATAACCTTCAAAGCACAAGGTAGAATACATCATCATTCTTGGCCTATGTTGTGGATCAAGGTCCAAATTGGGGCATCATGGCCTATGTTGTGCCCAAGTTTAATCATGGCCTATGTTGTCGTGCCTCATCAAGTTTCAAGTTGCCCATCATGGCCTATGTTGTCCCTCATCAAGTTTACTTTTGCATTGAGGCATGTTGTCAATTCCTCAGTTTATTTTTCTCGCAATGGCTTGAGTTCACCATCAAGGCATCAGGTATGTTGTCGCCACCAAAGTTTCAAGTCAAGCATCATGGCCTATGTTGTCAACCGTAGTTTAGATTTCGCCAAAACGTTTGGCCCAAAATTCTTTAGGCCTATGTTGTCGTGCCACCATAGATTAGATTTCTCGTTTTTATAGGAAATGTTGTCCAAACTAGATTAGAAAATGCTTTTTGCCTAAGCCGCCTAAAAATTTCTTCGCTTTTAATCATGCCGCCAAAGATTAGAAAAACTTTCAAGCCATAGATTAGAATACATCATTCATTGTGGCCTAGATTGTTATCGGGCCATTGCATCCATAGATTAGATTTATCGTTTTTGGCCTATGATTAGATTTCGCTTTTAGGCCTATGTTGTCATAGATTAGATTTACTGCTTTTAGGCCTATGTTGTGAGGCCACCATAGATTAGATGCTTTTTAGGCCTATGTTGAGCCTCATAGATTAGATTTATTCGCTTTTAGGCCTATGTTGTCAGTAGCCGCCATAGATTAGATTTACTACTTTTAGGGCCTATGTTGTCAGGCCGCCATAGATTAGATTTCTTGCTTTTAGGCCTATGTTGTCGCCACCATAGATTAGATTTATGCTTTTAGGCCTATGTTGTCGGCCATAGATTAGATTTTGCTTTTAGCCTATGTTGTCGCCACCATAGATTAGATTTACTTCTTTTAGGCCTATGTTGTCAGGCCACCATAGATTAGATTTATCGCTTTTAGGCCTATGTTGTCGTGCCACCATAGATTAGATTTATCGCTTTAGGCCTATGTTGTCGTGCCACCATAGATTAGATTTATCGCTTTTTAGGCCTATGTTGTCGCCACCATAGATTAGATCGCTTTTCAGGCCTATGTTGTCGCCATAGATTAGATTAGATTCGCTTTTTAGGCCTATGTTGTCGATTAGATTTACCTTTTAGGCCTATGTTGTCAGGCCGCCATAGATTAGATTTACTGCTTTTTAAGCCTATGTTGTCAGGCCGCCCTAGCTTAGATTTTTGCTTTTTAGGCCTATGTTGTCGGGCCGCCCCTAGATTAGATTTCTTGCTTTTAGGCCTATGTTGTCGTGCCGCCTAGCTTAGATTTATCGCTTTTAGGCCTATGTTGTCAGGCCGCTGTAGTTTAGATTTACTGCTTTTAGGCCTATGTTGTCAGGCCTCCCATACTTAGATCTCATACAATTTCAGTATCACAACACACAAAGCCAGTAAAGTCAGCCCATAAGGTTCACTCTAAGCTCAAGGCTTCTAGTGTCATTCATGGAGTTTTTCAAAAGGTCTGTCTCGGACATGAGGTGTTCACGTCTTTACTCATTCTCCTACCACGATAACTCAGAGAATCGCTTCTCACGTTATGTGGTAAGAAAATAAGTAAAGAGGGGCAAACTGTAAACACCCAATTATGTCCGAGACTCATTTTAAGGTGATTAATGTATAAAGAAATTCAAAAATGAATTAGATTTGTAATTAAAAAAATTTTCGAAACAGAAAACAGATAACAGACAAACAGAAACAGGCATTGAAAGTTTTTCTGAAAAAAAGAAAAAAACAAAAATGAATTTGTAATTTGGTCTTAAATCAAAATTAACTAATAAAGAAAAAAGAGACGAAACAGAAAACAAAAAATATATACAAATCAAAACAGATAAAAAGAAAAAAAACAAAAAAAAAAAAAAAACAAAAAAGGACAAAAGTCATTTAGTTTTTTTTACAACCAAATAAAAAGTATAAAAATATATAATATATCTGGAATTAAAAGAAATATAATAAAAAAAAATTAAACAAAAAAAATTAAAACCAATTACAGATTTTAATAAAAATTTTTAAAAACCCATTTACAGAATTCTACTAAAATAAAAATAATTCCAAGAAAAAGAATAAAATAAAAACAAAATAATAAAAAAGGGAAAAAGATTTGCAAAATAAAAACAAAAAATATATAAAAGGAAAGTGGGGGAAAGGATAAGGGGTTTTTTTTTTAGTTGCGTCTGAAAAAAAAAACGAAAAACAGACTCAGAGGAGAAGAGGAAGAAGAAGAAAGGAGTTGGGAGAGAAGGCAAAATCCTGGTCTTGAGGGAAGAGGTTTTGAGAGAGCTGGGGGAAGGAAACCTGAGGTTCTGATCCCTACAAACCTGGGGGGTCTTCAGAGTCAGAGTTGTCTTCCAAGAACGAGCAGTGTAGTAGACGAGTAATCCCATCCAAGAAAGGTGCTGCCTCTGCAAATTCAAGCTTCTTTTCAGGTTGGTAGGCATGGCTGATTTCCTTGGTAGAATTTCTATTCAATTAACGATTCCGCCTAATAAATTCGGAATGAAAACTGTTGCTATTAAGGATCTTGATCCCATTTTGCTAATTCTTGATTTGATTCTGTTATTGTAACTTGAATTGGCAACTCATGTTTGCATTTGTGATTCTTGAAATAACTCTGCCTGATTTGGTTGAGCTAGGATGATTTAAGTTAATTCTTGATTCGTTTTGTTTGAGTTGATTAACTTTCTCTCGAATCACTGCTAAACAAATTCAGTGCTTGCTTTCTGTATATCCTGTTTATGCAAAGTCTGATTCATCTCATGTTCATTTGCATCTCACGTAAATGAGACAATATTTGAATGACATAATCGCTCTTTGCTTGCTGTTGATTGTTAGTATAGCAGCTTGCATATTGATTGATCTGGGTGAAAATCTAGAATAGGCTTGAGTCTCGTTAGAAAACAGACTTCGACCATAGGCCCGACAATTCTTGCCGCCTGGATTCTAATCTTTTACCGAACAATACTCTTCTTTGGTTAGTTCTTGGTTGAAAAGAAACCGATAGGTAATGATATTGTTTCTTTGTGTGTATTGCTTAGTTCAAAACCAAGAATTATATGAAATTTTCAGGGGTGAACCTTATTCTGTTTATCAGACAGTTAGGAAAATCAAAATGTGTGAAGTATCTCTTTAGTTCATCAGATTATGCTTGATGCACAAGCCTATGATGACCCTGATTACTCAATCCAGGCTGTGGCCCAATGAACTGGTTCAACTCTGCCTAACTGATTGTCAATGTAATATCCCTCACAGAAGTTCTAAATCCGGGTCATGGATAATGGGGGAAATCGACAAGCCCTAACCCCTTTGCTTCTTGTGTCCGTCACGATTCACCGGGTATCCTGTTAGGGAACTTGGTTTCTAGCTACAACACACCTAGAAATGGCCTCGGGTCAAGAGATCGTGGATAGAGGTCCATTATGTCGTTGTTCTCCTGTCATGTGCACCTAATCTAGAGTTTTGATCTAAACACTGAATTCAGGGGTTAGATAACAAATAGACTTGCTTCTAGAGACCAGGATCAGCCATGAGGTCTAGTGAAATTGCAGGAAATAAAACCACTGATCCTGAAATTAAGATAGAATCGTTGGAATTAAGAGATTGTAGCCTAATTGGGAATTAGGAATGAATTTGGGTTTCAGATATGCACAGGGGTGAATAAGCAAATAAGTCTGATATATCAGGTGCTAGAAATACTGTCTAGATAGCACTTAATATGGTTATGAGCCCAAATCTCCAATGTGTCATCCTAAGCAGCCTGCTGGTTTTAGATTTTTATTTAACCTCCAAGAGTAACTCAGCCAGGATAGGTCCTAAGCAGCCAAACACAGTTTCACTTAGTCCTGCATAAGCTGGAAGTAGGTTTAGGGAATAAAGCAAGGGAATCCTTATCTCAAGTAAGTCCGTTAGCTTTGAATTGGCGTCGAGCAGTTTATATTTGGTCAAGTCTAATCTGCAGCTGAACTTATAGGGTGTCCAATCATATGTCCTCGTGAGTAAGAATAGCTAGATGCACTAAAAACGTTGATCGAAACCAACAAGACCTTAAACCAAAGGCTAATAAGAAGAAAGTTATGCAGCCCTTGAGGGTATTTGGATGCAGGTAATGGAACTGTCCTGGTCCACGACACCTCCCTAGGAATCCTTACTTTTCTGACTAAATTCTTGTTCAATTTGGGTTGAATATGAGGATCCACTCTAAGCCGCAAAATTTGTCTAGGAACCATGTTCTTCCCATGAATTTCTAATAAACTAAAATATTTTCCCGAATGAGTGGTCTAAGGGCTAACCGGTCGAAGCATTAAGCTTGATAAGTGGTTTGTAACAAGTGCTTGAAAACCTGTTTTTTCTTTCATCACAAATCCATAAAAACTTTAGGAATTGTTTTTAAGTTACACTTTGAGACATGATTCGACTTGCAAACAGATGGTGGAAAGACCTTCTAATTTGTTTGAAACTTTCTAAATTCTCAATTTGCAAAGATCCTCGATGTATTGAATTGAGTCCCAGGACCTAATCTTGACCTCTAGCATGACATGCTCCAGTCTTATTTCTCTGAAAGTTTGTTGATAAACTACCCTAAAATCTTGAGGTTTGGTTCTGGTTTTGGACCATAGCATTACATCTAGTACGAGTCTATTCCAACCTAGCTGAGAGAGACTTGCTTCTCCTTGAAGCATCGGGGGAGTTCAGGTAATATGGGAGTGCATCATCGGACAAGTTACATAATCCTACCGGTCGTGAGCCAATTCAATTACAACCACATGCTCTGACCTTATTGGAATAAACCTGAACCTAGCCTCATTAGTGCCATAAGTCTGCCAAGGTTTAGTTAAGAAGCCTTGAGATCCTAACTGGACTTTTCAAAAACCTTTAGGGCCTAGGGATATCCTCGAATATGAAGCGATGCACAGGATTGAGGCTACGCAATTCATAAGTTGAAGTCTTTGGATTTGCTTCAGGACATGGATTTAGGGGGATTAGATAACTATGAATAACTCCTATCAGTTAGAACTATCAAAGGCTAGCCTATTAAGCCTAAATGGCCAAATGCAGGCCTAAATAAATTGAGTTGCACAGCCTCAGGCCTTGTAACTAATGACAGAACACTCCCAAGCTATTTAAGAATGAGATTAACCTATGGAGTCTCAAGTCTGCCCCAGTATCCATTCCAACTGGATATCAGCAAGATTGAGGGGATACCTTAGGGTTCATGAGACTTAGATTCAAGGTTAGGGTCTGAACAACATAAGGAGAGTCTCTAAACTTGATAAGGCCAAATAAAGAGGTTAATTCTTGTTGAAGCTAAGTTTGTTAGTTTTCCCTAAGCCATGCAAAGTGCAACAAGTTTAAGAAGGTTTGATTATCAGTGCCCACTCCAAGCCCTGTGATCTACATTGAGGCCCCAGTGGTCGCTGCTCTTTAGTCACTGCCCAACCAAATCCAAATAGAACTAGCCTTTGCATATGCAGAAACCTGGACAGTGAATACAGAAGAATTCTGTTTAACAGAACCGGAAACCGTAGGTGATTTCTTTGCTAATTGATAATCAAACATTACTCCATATAGCTTAAGAACCATGATCAGAACAGGACCTAAGAGAGGGAGTTTAAGTCAATAATTCGTGGCTGAAAGTTCATAGAGAATGAGTGAATTTCGAGCTAGGCAGCCCCCCCCTTTTTCTTCTATTGCAATCTGCTGAAGAGTCAGTTTGTTAGCCTCTAACAGGATTGAATAACCCAGCACCGTATGGCTGGCCCTGGAAATTTAATAAGCTTGTCAAAATTCACTTAGAGAAACTTAAGGAGTGAAAGAATTAGTAGGGATAGTGCTTAGCACAAGTTCTGATCTTTAATCAATTAACAAGAATGCCAACCCCAGGATCATACCCATCGTCAACCAGATTTCATAAAAGCTCACAGACGCAATTCCTGTGACAAGCTCACGCTTGGGGGTGTTTGATGTCACGAGTACACTTGGGGCATCTAGTTCACTAATGTGAAATCTTGCATACATTTGGGAATGGCTAGAAATTAATAAAAAATTCCAGAAATTAAAAAGAAAAATTCTTCAAAATTCCTAAATAATTCATGAATTCAAGATTATCAAGTATTTTCGCAAAAGTCCTTAATTAATAAATTCCCTCCTAAATTTCTAATACTTACTTGAGTCTTGTCGTTTTCATTCATCGTTGTTCAAAAATAAAATTTTTGTTTTGCAATTCTTAATCTCACGCGATGAGCTCTAAGCACGAACTCGTAGCTTTTTCTCATTGCTCGTTGTTTGGAGATTCGCATGGGTCCAAGTGCAAACTAGGTTGTCTTGGACCCTGTGCATATGTGGATGAGGATTGCTTTCTAAAATAGTTTTCAAAATAATCGAGCTATTTTCAAAATATAACTTCCAAGTGGTCTCAAGGTCAAGCCTTTCGGCATTTTCCAGATCGTTCCTATAAACACTTTGAAGGTCAAGCCTCAAATCAAAACCGTAACTACGTAAGCCTTGAGTTTCCCATTGCACCGGGGAATACGTAGGAGCAGGATCAAGTCCCCATTCAGGGCTAACCTCCATCAAGTATTTATTTTCACTTAATAAAAGGGATCAAACTATTTTCAAATAATCACACACTGGATGGTGGAAAACCGCTTCTGGAATCGAAGTGGGGTGCCTAACACCTTCCCACCGTAACGACTCCCAACTTAGAATCTCATCTTCAAAATTAGGTTTTTCCAAATCTTTTTCCCTTAAACAAAAATTTGGTGGCTTACTCCACATCATAAAAATCAACTCATTTTTAAAATTTTAGTAGTTCGTGCCTCTGGCTTTAATTACTAAGTTAGTGATGAAGGAAGAGGACTAGGGATTAGTTTTGGGACTAGATCTAATGGTAGGACTGAACAGGTTAAGTACTAGAACCAAATCCAATAGTAGGACTATGACAAGGATCAAGAATTGCAAGAGGTCGGTAAGGACCAAGACCAAAGCTAGTATTGGGACTAGTCGAGTAATTGGACCAAAACCATGATAAGTACTAGGATTAGGACTAGTAGTAGTACCAAGGTGGATCGCATTTGGACCAAGATTAGTAGTAGCACTAGGAGTAGGATTAATACTACCACCAAGACTAGTACTAGGGTTAGGACCAGACTAATAGTAGCACCAAGACCATAGCCATGATTAATACGGGGACAAGGACCTGATGTAGGACGAGGAGTAGGATCAATCTTTGGAATAAGGTCCAATAGCAAGTCTAAGACTAGGATGAGGATTAGTACTAAGACAAGGGCAAGGATAAGCTACTTGACAGACCAAGACCAGATCACTCACGGCATTGAGATTAATAATGGGTACAGGTCTATGATCCATAATAGGACCAAGACAGAATTAGTAGAGGGACTAGGTGCAATAGTGGACCAGGACCAAGACCAATAGAGGACAATGACAAAGATCGGTACTAGGATCAAGTCAAGAAGTAGGACGAAGACAAGGATCCGTTTAGAAAAAGGACTAGTAGTAGGACAAGAAGCGTGATTAATTAGAACATGGGACTTGGGTCAAGATATATATATATATATATATATATATATCAACCAGGAACAATAATAGAACCATGACCAAGATCGCTAATTGGTTAAGTCCAATAGTGCAATCAAGACTAGGACCAGGACCGCAATAGCACCATGATCGATATATACTAGGACCAAGACCAAAAGAGTAGGATGAGGACTAGATTAGTTTTGGGACCAGATCCAATGGTAGGTCCTTGACGGTTAAGTACTAGATTCAGGACAAATAGTTGGACTAACACCAAGATCGCAGAATTGCTCTAGATCCAACAGTAGGACTAAGATCGGGATTAGTAATTGCAAGTGGTTTAGTAGCAGGACCAAGGCCACGGCCAAGATCGAAAATAGGTCTAGTAGTTGGACCAGGACTAGAAGTAGCATCAGAACAAGAATTGGTACTTGGACCAAGATTAGTAGTAGTACCAGGAGTAGGATTAGTACTACCACCAGGACTAGACCAGGATCAATAGTAGCACCAGGATTAGGATCGCGATCAGGTACTAATCCCAAGTTTATCTTGGTGTTGATCTTATTACCGATCCCAATCCTAGGACTGATCCTGATCATGGTCCTATTACTAGTTCTAATGCCAATACGATCTTATTTGTGGTGCTACTATTGGTCCCGGGTCCTGGTCCTACTACTCGACTTGGTCCTAGTATTCATGCTCGCCCTAGTGCTACTACAGCCCTAATCCCAATAGTGATCCCCGGTTCTGGTCCTAGTAATCGGTCCTTATCATAGTACTGATCCTAGCCTATGTCCTAGTACTAATATGGGAACTAGACCTAATATTGGTCCTAGCCCGGTCCTAGTATCAACTCGGGTCCTCCTTCTACTCTTAAACCTAGACCAGCTTTGATCTAGATCCTAGTCCCACTACTGATCTTGGTCTTGATGCTATTACAAGTCTTTGTCCTAGTCCTAGTACTGGACATGGCCTTCGTACTGATCTTTATCCCGATCTTACTACTGATCCTGGTCCTAGTACTGATCCTAGTCCTAGTCCTACTACTAAACCATGTCCCAATACTAATCCCGGTCCTAGATACTTACAAACAATGGACAAGAACACAAACAAAAATCATACCCACACATACAACAAACGCTAATATACAACAACCACCACACAATTGAAGCATACACAACACAAAATAAAATCCAAATACAACACACGTACAATGATTATATACACGCATTCAACAAGCATACACTTGTATATAACATACAAACAAAGAGCATAAAATATTCGCATATATAGAAAGAGCACAAGCAAACAAACACAAACAATGAAGAAACACACAAACACCCAACACATATACACATAATCATAAATAACAACATAAAGAAGTGGACCTTAGACAATGAATGAATACACAAAATCTTTTTGACAACACACATAACAAGCACACAATTAACAAATACACATACAAACAACAAATATAGACATTCAAACACACCATAGAAGGAAGACAATCAAACACATGCACAAAGATTGAAATAACATAAGCTTACTAAAAAATTATTTTCAACCAACAAACACCTAAAAAAATTCACTTACAAACAATATATAATAATACAAACAAAAGTCATACATACACATACAACAAAAACTCACATTCAACATGCATACACGTGTACAATATATATACAAAGAAAACACCACATACACACACGTGCACACGAAGAACATGGGAAAACAAACAAAAACAACAAAGAAACACACAAACACCTAATAGATATACACATAATCATAAGAAATGATATAAAGGAATAGACCACACATAATAAAAATACATATACAAACACTTCTAAATAACACACAAAACAAACACACAATTAACAAATACACATCTATTTAAAAAAACAATAAACACATAAACATAAAATACACACAACAACAAGTCTATACACAAATACATCGACAAATAACACACTCCTGAAAAGAAGAAATAACAGCAATCCATACAAAAAAAATATGCATAAGAAAAATCCAAACATACTCACACATAATGAACATAACTAAATACACCAAAACATAAATCACACATACAACACAAAACCAATACACAAAAGAACTACCAACACACAACACACACACTTTGTCGAAAAAACAAGCATAAGCAAAGAACATATACACATAATCATTAACAACATACCGCACGCATGCACACATTGAAATAACATACACACAGAAGAGTAACGCAAAAAAGTAACACATAACACAAAAACATTTCAACAGAAGCAACAAATGCATACACACTTAGTCCTAAAATAAAAACACACAACAAACATACACAAACTTAACCCTAACTCGTAAACCAAAAAAAATAATATAAACATAACACTACTTCCACACTAGCACACAACAACCATGAGCTCAAAGTAACAAACACACAAACAAGTTAAATATAAACATAGAGACACACAAACAAGTTCAATACACACATAGAGACTAACGCAACAAACACACATACTCAAATTACATACATGCACACACTTAAACCACATAGACACACAAAACATCACTCCTAAGTGAACATATCTAAACAAAACATACACATGTATCACACGATACAAATTACAAACAATATATACAACATAGACAAGAACATAACATACACATACAAATAACCATCACTTTTATACAAACAACCACCACACACAAACAACATAACAAACACATACAAGTGATAAACGTACAACAAATTTATTTTCAACCAACAAAGAGAAACAAAAAATAAACTTACAAACAATGGAAAAGAACACAAACCGAAAACATACACACATACAACAAACATTCATATAAAACAAGCACACACAAAATTAAAGCATACAAAAAACACGTACAATAATTATATACACGCATTTAACAAGCATACACTTATATATAACATACAAAAAAAGGGCATACAAACTACATACACAAAGAATGCAAGCAAACAAGCATAAACAATAAAGAAACACACAAACACCTAACACATATGCACATAATCATAAAAAAATATAAAGAAGTTGAGCTCAGACAACAAATGCATACACAAATACTTTTAAACAACACATCTAACAAGCACACAATTAGCAAATGCACATACAAACAACACATATAAACATTCAAACGTACAACACAAAAAACATAAACAAACATATGCACAAGAAATAGACATGCACAAAATTCAAATACTAAGACCAGGACTAGGATCAATACTAGGACCAGACAGAAAGAGTAGCACGAGGACTAGGATTAGTTTTTGGGCCAGATCATATGGTAGGATCTGGATTAGGTTAAGTACTAGAATCAGGACGATTAGTAGGACTAACACCAGGATCAGTAACCGCACCATATCCAATAGTAGGACTAAGACCAAGATTCGTAATTGCAAAAGGTCCAATAGTAGGACCAAGACCATGGTCAGTACCATGACTAGGTCTAGTACTTGAACCAGGACCAAGATAAGCACTATGACCAGGACCAATAGTAGCACCAAAATCAGGATCAATATGTGGACCAGGATTAGTAGTAGCATAAGGAGCAAGACTAGTACTACCACCAGGATTAGTAGTAGGACCAGGACCAAGACCAATAGTAGCACCAGGACCAGGATAAGTACTACTGGTATTGTTCCCAGTACTTATGGTAGTGCTCGTCTAATTACTGATCCCGATCTTAGGACTGATCCTTGTCATGGTTCTATTACTGGTCCTGATGCCAGTATTAATACTATATGTGTTGCTACTATTGGTCCTGGTGCTCATCCTACTACTGGACCTGGTCCTGTTCCTACTATTTTACCTAGGCCTAGTCTTATTACTGGACCTGGTTCTAATATCGATCCTGGTGCTACTACTGTTGTTGGTCCCAATACTGATCACAGTTCTAGTCCTACTACTGGTCCTGGTCCCAATATTGATGCTAGTCTTAGTGGTACTACTGGTCCTAGTGCCAATACTAATCCAGTTCGGTCTTACTCCTGGTCCTAGTACTTATCCTTGTCCTCTCGCTAGTCCTGGTACCAATATCGATCTTGGTCCTAGTGCTAATACTAGTCTTGGTCCCGATATTAATGCTCGTCCTAGTGCTACATCGGCCTTTGTCCCAATAATGATCCTAGTTTTAGTCCTACTTTTGGTCCTAGTTATACTACTAATCCTAGTCCATGTCCTAATATTGATCTTGGTCCTGGACCTACTATTGGTCCCGTCCTGGTCCTAGTAATCGATCTTGGTCCTCCTTCTACTCTTAGACCTAGACAGGTTACTTATCCAGGTCCTAATCCTAGTCCTAATCTTGGTCCTATGATTGATCCTGGTCTTGGTCCTAGTATCTTGATCCTGGTCTTGGTCCCAGGACTGATGTTGGTCCTGATCTTACTACTGGTCCTAGTCGTAGTACCGATCCTAATCCTGGTCCTACTACTAGACTTGATCCTAGTACTAATCCTAGTCCTGAATACTTACAAACAATGGATAAGAACACAAACAAAAATCATACCTACACATACAACAAATGCTAATATACAACAAGCACTCACAATTGAATCATACACAACAAGAAAAAAAATCCAAACACAACTATAAAAACACAATACACATACAATGATTATATATACACATTCAACAAGCATACATTTGTGTATGACATACAAACAAAGAGCATACAAAATACACACATATACAAAGAACACAAGTAAACCAATGCGAATAATGAAGAAACACACAAAGAAAAACACATATAGACATTCAAACACCATACATAAAACACAAACAAACACCTGCCCAAGAATACAAACATACACACAACACACATACTTAGTCATAAACAAACAAACACAAATAGTAACAAATATACATAATCACTAACAACATACTCCACACATGCACACATTCAAATAACGTACACAAAAAGTACGCAAACAAGTAACACACAACATATACAAAAATATAAATTTACAACATAAGTAATAGACGCATACACACTTAGTGATAAACGTAAAATACACTTAATTATATATATACGCATTTAACAGGCATACACTTGTATATAACATACAAACAACGAGCATACAAAATACACACACAAACACAACAAACACACAAGTGATAAATGTACAACAAATAGAAAAACAATATACTTACAAAAAATGGACAAGAACACAAACAAAAAAATCTTACGCACACAAACATTCAAATAACATAAACATAAAACCAATTTATTTTCAACCAATAAACCAAAAAATACACTTACAAACAATAGACAAGAACACAAACAAAAATCTTACGCACACAACAAACACTCACATTTAACATGCATACACTTGTACACAATATACATACAAAGAACACAACATACACACATAGCAAACACAGTGCAAACAAACACAATCAACATAGAAACACTCCCAAACACCCGACACATATATACACAATCTTAAAAAATAACACAAAAAATAGACCATAGACAATAAAAATACATATACAAACACTTTTAAATAACACACATAATAAACACACGATTAACAAATACACATACACAAACAACATATATAAACACCAAACCAACAAAAAAACCACGCATGCACAACATATTTACTTAGTCATAAAAAAACAAACACAAATAGCAACAACAACAAATATACACAATCAAGTAACAACATACTCCACACATGCTCACATTCAAATAACGTACACATAAAATACACAAACAAGTAATACACACAACATGTGTAAAAAAATAAATTTACAACATAAGCAACGGATGAACAGACACTTAGTAATAAAAGGAAAACATACAACAAACATGCACACACTTAAACCACATACACACCTATTAACAAAAAAAATAAAAGCATACATACCTAATCAACATATATAGAGACACACTCAAACAATATCTACAAAAAAAAACATACAAACACAATACATACCACAAAACAACCATGTGCACAAACAATAAACACAAAAACAACAACCATAGACACCTATGTATAACAAGTGCACGCACAACCATGTGCGCTCACACTCTACACATATGCATAATTCAAATAACATACATAAAACACAAAAAAGTAACACACTAAAAGACTATATACACACACATCAAACATACATAAATAACAAACAAATACAAAAAAAAACATTATAGCATAAACAAAAAATACACACACAACAAACATACACTTAAACCACATACACACATATTAACAAAAAACATACAAACACACATACCCGTAACCACACTCAAATGTGAGCTTGGTTTTCCCAATCCAAAGTGTAAACAAGCTACAAACAAAAGGCATCCCAAACTTATACAAAGTAGATTCCTCAAAGGTAATCACAAGATCCAATTTAATACAAGGGAAAAAGGAAAACATGAATTGTGCATTACTCCACACATGGCGTGATCACTCATAATTTCAAAGTAAACCTCTCCACACATATATTTAGAGATATTCAAACACGCAAGAGTAAAGTCTCAAAGTCCTTAATATCCACAATATTTAAAGAAAGTAATAAACACCTAAAGAGAAAAGTTAAAAAAACATACCTGGCTCCCTTCAACCTCACAAAACAAAATAGAAACACAAGTTAGTGCTACTAATTTCTAAAAACTTAGTCAACGCCTAACACCCCTTTATGTCTCTAATCATGCACAAACCATACACTCCACACACTTGGTGAGTATCCTACACCAAGTTAGTACAAGTCCACAAGTCGTACTTTACACACAAATTGCAACAAGAAAAATTACAAAGTAAGCAAACCTACTTACAAGCATCTAAGATTTACAAGAATTTTTAACCTACTACAACCAAATTCTAAAAAAATTTACAATGGTTAAATTCAAATTTTAACTATTCTAATTTATTACAATAATGATCAAGTCTTCAACTATCTTCAATTATCCTTGTTTCCTTTCGATCCAAGGTGCACTTGCATGATATAAGAGAAGAAAACCTTGTTTTCCAAACACAAGGAAAGGTTAGATATTTAAATTAAATTGTTCCTTCCCTCTCTAAGTTTTTATGTGTGAAGGTTGTATGTACATCAGGTTGTATGTTGTGTGTGTTTATGTAAGTTGTATGTGTGCCAGTTGTATGTGTATGATGTACATGAGTTTATTGTTTGTGTACTATTTGTGTGTGCCTGTTGGAGTTGTTCGTAAGTTTGTTGATTTGGGTATTCGTTGTTTGTGTATGTATGTGTTTATGTAAGTTGTATGTGTGTGTGTTGTATGTGTATGATGTACATAAGTTTGTTGTTTTGTGTACTATTTGTGTGTGCACGTTATAGTTGTTCGTAAGTTTGTTGACCGTGTGTTTATTGTTTGGGTATGCATGTGTTTATGTAAGTTTTGTGTGTGTCTATTCTATGAGAAATGTGTGAATATTATCTCAAGGCTCAACCACATGTTAAATAAACATAAATGCTATGAAAAAAAATAATAAGCAAAAAATCATGTTTTTTATGAAAATATAAAAAATATATAATTGAACCTGATGTGGAGTAGGCCCTTCAAGCCTTCAAAGTCGAAACTCAAACACGTAAACTTAGATGTTTCAATCTCTACCTAATGATTAACAATTCGCAAAAAGATTTAAAGCACACAAAACATTTGATTTATAATTCATAACCATGCAAGTACATATTATCCCCAACTCCATTTGAGCACTTAAAAAGTTCAAAATTACATATAATCATAAATATCATCATGAATACATCTAACATAAAATAAAATTGAAGAATTTTATGGCAAAAAACACAAGATTATAAAAGCTTGTATATACATGCTTAAGATAATGAATTAAGGATTTAAAAATAGGTTATAAATAACACTTATATCTCCACACGTAAATGTCCAAACAACCAATATAATGGCTAAACCACATAAACAAAAAAATCATGAAACAACACCACCATATAAAAATAGTCACAATAGATAATTTAATTGTTACAACTTGCATCACCCTCAATATGTTAAATCACTACAAAATAAAAGAAAAAAAAGTCTCAAAAAGAATATATTCCATCATTTAGTTTTTAATTTTTAATTTTGATAGTATAAAAAAATTTTCAATCTTTACACAAAGTCTTAAAGGAACACAAATAATTACAAAAATAACCATTTATAACTATAAATAATAAAATAATGTATTAGATATAGAGAATAATTTAAAAAATAACTACTTGTTATTATAATAATAAAATAATATATTAGGTAATAAAATATAATAAATAAATTATTATTTTATTATTAACAAGCAGTTTAAGAAAATAAAAAAATAATAATATGAATTAAGAAAATTTCATCACATATAATATATTTATTAGATTAACAAATATATATTTCAGCAATAAGGTTTAGGATGACTAATATCAACAATTAAATTAAGTGGTAATAAAATGGTAAAAACTTGAATTGACACATTTCATCAAACAATAAGATTATTAAAAATTTGATGCAATGTCCTAAATTTATGCGCATGTCATAAAGCTTTATCTTTAATAATTATGAAGTTTTATCTTTAATTAATGCGACGTTAAGAATTAATTTCATCATATTTTTTATAAAATATAAACTTAATAAATGAATCATTAAGAGATCAAATTTTAACTAAAATAAAATTAACAACAATAAAAATTTAAAATTGAAAACACCATCCCAAAACAATGACAAGTAACATGCGGAATGTCTATTGGACTATAAATCATGGCATAAATTTAAATCTCCAAGATATTGAACAGAAACAGTTTCAAGACATTCTCTAAGACCTGAAAAGAAAATTTAAAGCGCACATCTATAGTGAGATCAAAACTTAAGGTCACAGAAAGCTTTAATTTACATAAAAGAATGTTGAATCAAAACCAAAGAAGAGCATGCATATTATAATTTGAAAGAAACCGATCTTTAGTTTACTCACCCTCAATCACAACCATATTTCCTTGTTATTTAAAAGGGGAAATACAACTACGCTTATTACAAACAAAGTCATTAGATACTACACTATCTTTCTCTTTAGAACTGCTAGTTTGGAGATTTGTTTAAGCCAGGTGTCCAGCAACACCATAATATTCAGATCAATGAACTACACTAGAAAGCAATAAGTAGGATATCGAGATGGTGGCACATCATTTTGATGAGAATGCCAGTTTCACATTTGAAGAAAAGGATCATGTACAGGGCCTAACAACTTTGTTTCTTTCTTTCTATTAGCTCTTGAATGGATACATGACATCACTCTATAGACAGAAAAACTTAAAGACAGGATTGGAATTGTTCAATCAATTAAAAAGGTATGAAAACAAAGAAATCATGATCTTTTCTCAAATCAAAACACAAATATACAATTGATACTCAATGAATCTGGGTTTCTCAAAAGAGATAATTCAGGGTTATTGATTAATCTCGTCTGTAGCTTCTAATTCTCTGACTAGAGATTTCTTGTGACTAATCCAACCCAAGAATACATGCAAGTATGACTCAGTTGGATGAGCAAAATAGCATTCTATAACTGGTGATACAAGATTCAAAATAAAAAATAAATTATAAATCATGGCAGAAACTTAAATCTCCAAGATATTGAACAGAAACAGTTTCAAGACATTCTCTAAGACCTGAAAAGAAAATTTAAAGCGCAAGAAAATATCTGATACAATTATTTAGCAGACCTTCGCAAGAAAACAAGCTAGCTTCAAACTACTAGTTAAAGATGTTATGAGCACAAGCATACCTTAGATCTTGAAGGTGAAATATTTGCAAGCCAAGAAAAATGATGTTACCGAAAATGACGCAGCAAACCCATTTTTTCCTATCTAATTAGGGAGAGAAAAGGGGAAATTATATTGGAATGACAAGAATCAAGAAACCGTTTCTTGCTAGGTCAACAATTCTTGATGAATTGTGATTGTGAGTGGAGAAGAGATAGAAGAGGAAGGGTGAGGTGAAGAAGATGAAAGTGAGGAGGAAGAGGAGACATTTTGTATTTGTGTGGAGTTTGGAATTGGGATTTGGGTGTGACAGGGAAGAAGAAGAGTAGAGCAAGACATTTTATATTTATTTATATATTATTCCCTTTCTTCCACGTCTTTTCAAAAGCATATACGCTCCAAAAATCATTGAGAGAGGAAAAAAGATCCTTGACATAAGGCATGATCGCGCGTAAAATTTGAAATTGGAAGAATACATCAAAAGAGAAAAGAATTGAAAGTTGTCCATCTCATCCAATGTAATATTCTTGCAAACGTAATCAAAGCATAACTTTTTTGAGAATTAATGCAGCTATTAGGATAATGTTGTGCAACCCATCCATATCTTTTCACAAAAGATCGTAATCACAACGGCAATCGAGAAATTTATCCTTTAAAAATTACATTTAATTAAAAAAAAAATATTCAAAGCATCACGCAAATATTACACAGAAGAAGTAAAAAGAAAAATAAAGAAGAATGCCATAATAATTTAAGTATGATATGTGCAGCTTATACAAAATCTACCTTAAGGTTTCTTCCATGACAAACTTCCACTCAAATCGATCTTCAATTAAATTCTACTCATTCTGCCATATTTTTAATAGTAAAAATTATAATTTAAATTAATTGTGTATAAAATTTTTAATATATATATATATACTGAATTAGTAACATGACAAAGTTTATCTGAGTTTAAATCAACAAATATTTAACGGTGAATATAAAGATAAAAATAAAAATTTTAAAATTTTAATAACGCAATTAGAAAAAAAATTCACAGAATACAAATAAAACATTATATTTTAATCAACCAAAAATACATTTAAGTTTTTTTTTTGTATTATTTTAAAAGTTGAAGATAATGAGTATTATTTTTTTAATCTATCTTTTATTTTATACAATAATATTAATTAATAAAAAATTAATTGATATAAGAGACTTTTTATATATACAATAAAATTAATAAAATTTAAACTTAAGACACCTTTTCTCTTCCTCTTTTCCTAATTCCAAAAGTCGTTGTGGTTCGGACGAAACTTTGAACTCTGAGTGATATTGAATATATTGACACTCCAAACTTGTTCTTCCCACTATATTTAATTTTTTTATTAATCTTTTAAAAATACTTATTAAGAAAATATTATATTTTTATTTAAAATAATATTGTAATATATTAAAATTTTAATAATTATATATTTTCGATTGTTTTAGTTTTTTAACCAATATTTTTAAAATAACAATTAATATTTTTTTATTTTAAAAATAAATATAAAACGTATTCTTGATTATGAACGTGTTAAAATTCTAATTATGAACACACTCACACACCCACAATTTATAATATGAAATATAAAAATTTACAATTTATAATATGAAATATAAAAATTTTAAGAATTATAATATCATCAAACATGAAACTTCAATTCCATTAACATTTCCTTAAAAAACTCTAAAATGATTTTAAAATTAACCATATATAAGTAAAAAAAAAAATAATAGTCACAATAACACCCTTCCATTATTTTATTTTTGTTCTTAAAAATTAATTAAAGATGATCAACAAATCTCATAATATTATAATGATCAGATAGATTTTATAATTTTAAAATATTTATAATGAATTTACTTATTTTTAAAATATATTTTTTGTGATTAAAATTTTTTATTTTAGGTTAATTTGAAATTAATTTTATATATAATATAAATTATGATTATATTTTTTTGTGCCATATAATTTTTAAATATATATAGTGTTTTTTTTTTTTTGTTGCTCTTCTATTAGTTTGGGTTCCTTAAACTCTTCTTAATGATTCAATTTTCTTTAACTCATGAGAAGGTTTGAGGAGATTAAAATGAATTACAACCTTCATAGTTATGACAACGATGGTTCTAATTCTTCTTCTCGTTGATGCTTTTATATTAGTTTTAAAAATTTTTATCCTTTTCTATTTGTGTTTTTATTTGTATTTGTTGATGTATGAAAATATATTTGGTTTATTAGTTTTTATGATTAAGAATAGTCACAATGTTTCTGTTGCATGAATTTAGGGTTAAAGCTTATGCATTTATATGTGAAGTCTTTTTGCATTTTCAGTAAACTCAAACAAGAAAGATACATTAGTTTCAAAATGATGCGCAAAGAAATGTAGTTTCAAATTCATCTTGTATTTCATTTGATTTTAATAGAAGAAGGACAAAGACAATTTAATTATACCTCGTCTCACATTTCAAGCATTTGTTTTTAACACAGGAAAGATAAAGATAATTTAATTATGCCTTAATTATGCCTTGTGCACAAAGCTGCAACATTTATAGAAAAAAAAATACTGTTTCTTTGACATTTATTTTCAATTATTATTTTAATTTTTATTTATTCCTTAATTACTTTTAAAAAAATCATTATTTAATATAATAAATAAATCAATGAGATAAATCAAATATATAAAAATATTTAATAATGATTTTATATATATAAATAAAATATTAATTAATTACATATTAAATATATTTTTAGTTCTATCGATATTTAAATTTTTAAATTTAGTTTTTCATTTTAAAATTTAATAATTTTATTGCAAAATATTTTTACTTTCCTCCTTTGGTACCATAAATTCAATCCAAAAAGACGTTTAAGGATGAAGGCAGAAAGCCTAAGAAGGAGAAAGACAAATTAAATATATCTGCTACACACCCCACAATTATTATACAACAAAACATGCGTTCCACGTGTTAAAAAACTTTTTTTCATATTTATTTTTAATTATTATTTAATTTTTAAATAATACAAATTTTATTTATTATTAAAATACATTTACAAAAACAATTATTTAATTTAATAACTAAATTAATAGAAGAAATTAAAATATATAAAATTTTTAATAATAATTTTAATATATAAATAAATTTAAATTAATTTTATATTAAATATACTTTTAGTTCTTTCGATATTTTAAATTTTTAAATTTAGTATTTAATTTTTAAAATTTATTGCTTTTCATCTCTACTTTGAATATAAACTATTTTAAATTTATTAAAATAACATACACTTAAGATGTATCAATATTTACACATTAATTATAATAAGGTAAAAGTAATTTTTTAAAAAAATAAATTTTTATTTGAAAATTAAAAATTTAAATCAAAATTTTATGATTCTATGATAAATAAAAATTTATTTAATTCCCTAATTTTCAAATTTTATATAAAAATAAAATGTACAAAATGTTATACATATATTTTTATATCATGAGAAGAATATAAGAAAAAAATTAAATTTTATTTTCTTATTATAAAATTACGAATAAAAAAAATTTAAACAGAATTAATACATCACTAATTAATTTAATATACAAGTTAAACTTTACAGAGTATAAGATAAATTTTCTATGATAATAAATTTTTTATTTCATGTTCTAAAATAAAATTACTTAATTGATAATATTTTTACTTTTTAAAATACTATTTTCACTTATCCTCCTTCTTTCTTGTTGTCATTGTTCTTCTAGTTGTTTGGGTTTCTTAAACTCTTTCTAATGGTTCAATTTTATTGAGTTTAAGTAGATTAAAGTGAATTATAACTTCGTATTTGAAGTAACGATGGTTCAACTTTTTCTTATCCTTCTCATTTTAGACTTTAAGTTTTATATCCTCTTTTATTATTGTCGGTTGATGTTGTTGATGTATGAAAATCTTTGGTTCGTTAGTTTTCAAACATTGGCCAAAAGTGTGATTTTTCTATTGTATTAATATGGATGTTAAATATTATAGATTTTCATGTGAGACATTTTTACTACTATGCACCATAAACTAAGACGTGAATATGTGGGTGATCGTTTAAAAACGAAGGAGCATAGGAAACGTAGTTCTAAATTCTCTGCATAGACCAAGCATTTGCATTAAATACATGAAGGAGAAAGACAATTTAATGATATATGTCTTGTGCACCACGCCATAACAATTATACAAAACACTATGTTACATTTATTGAAAACTTCTTTCACATTTATTTTTAATTATTATTTAATTTTTAAATAACACTAATTTTTATTTATTATTTAATATTTTACAAAAAATAATTATTTAATATAATAAGTAAATTTATGAGAAAAATAAAAAAATATAGTAATAATTTTAATATGTATGAATAAATTATTCACTAATTTTATTTTAAAATATTTTTACTACTTTTGATATTTTAAACTTTAAATTTACTTTAACAATTAAAATTTATTTATTTTAATTTTTTAAATATAAACTTTTTGTTTTTTTAAAAATAACATACAATTAATATTATCAATATTTTACGCAATAATTACAATAAGGTAAAACTAATTATTTTGAAAAACA